>JBAJNP010004323.1:0-34131 GCA_036877545.1 Yasuhikotakia modesta | reverse complement strand
TTGGGCACTATTCACAGAAAGAACCAAAATATTACTTAATATAACCCTGACTGTGTTTTAATAAATTCAGTTTTTATGATCAGATCAACAGTGCAATTATTAGTTAAAACATACAGTCATGTACGTCCATTCAGTCTGCCACAATAATGTATTTGAATTTAATTCATTCATTCATTCATTAACCCATAAACCCATAAACCATAAAACCTGCCTGTCAAACTATGCATTTATATGCAAAAATAACAAACAATTGCACATAGTAGATACCTATAACACATCTGCATACTGGAAAATGAAACGTGACAACATACAAACATAACAGAGTTAAAGTTCATTCTTACCTCTCCATTTTTCTCAGCTTATGTATCCAGTGCAACCATGAAATCTGTTATTGGTGCATGTCTTGAGCACATCAACATTACGTGATCAAAAACCTGGGAAATGTAAAAAACAATTAATGTCATTTATCAGCATTTAACCAAATAAAAAGCAAGTATTTACTGTAACTCAGATCTGAAAGAAACTGTATTGATGATTCACGTTTATGCACAAGTAGACGGATAAATAATAGCATATATGCACTGCCCGGCCTCCGTACCTCTGAATGATAGATACTCAGGGTCAGGCGTAAACATGCATGCAATAGTGATTTGCATTATAACATGCATTTCAATGGACATTAACATGCATTGCAGTTTGATCCTATTACAAACATTACGATTATGTCAAAGTCACACGTAAAAAAAGAGGGACGAGACGGAGGTATAAACCGAGGTAACTTCAACGTGTAACTTCAGCACGTCTGACGGGCGGAGCGTGTTTTCAGCTTTAACTGCTTTGCTAAACAAACGCACGAATATTCAGTCAATAGTTGTGTTTTGTAAATGTTATAAATGTTATTTAGTCTGTCACAGTTCATGTTTTACCTTCACGGGCACGCGTGTTTCCTGCAGGTGAATTGTGAGCGTTTGCGCGTGCTCGGCGTTTGGACCAATAGGAAACCACTTTATTAAACCTATAGAAAATGTTCAATGATCAAAGCCAAATATTATATATGTATATATGCACATAAACAAACAGGATTATAATACAATATTTAAACTGTTATGGTAATTCAAACCACAGTATTTTGCAACATTACTAATGTTTGACATCCTTACCATCCTAAACACACTTATACTTAAATTTATACATGAATCAAACATGGGTTGTGATGCATTGTCTAACTGTGTGATAGTGTTGCAGAAGCTTTCGAATAGATGCAGTTGCCAAATGGTGGAGGTTAGATCTGATCAAATCTACAGCTACAAGCGCAGCACCAGATCTGAAGATGATATCTCTCCTGGTTAATGATTAAAACCCAGAATCCATTGGCCGTCTTCTGTAAATAAGATAAATGGCCCTAAGGCACTCACCTCTGTGACAAACCGTTTCACAGACAGCCGAGCTTTAAGACTAGATGGTCTTAACATCTTTATTCTTGTTTTGATGTAAACATTTACTGATTAATGGTATATTTGAATGAACGTAGTGTTTCATACGGGTTCAGTTTGTGGCATTAGTTTGTAGTGAGGAAAGAGACACAAATAGTTGACAAATTGTTGAAATTTTCTTTGGAGATTCGTTCGAAGATGTCTGTCATTTCAGGAATGGACACATGCATCGAGTCGCCAAATGTTATTATGGGCTGTGTGGATTTTGGAATGTTTTAACAACAAATTTTCCGAGAAGCACTTTTTTGTTTTCACTCTGAGGTTTTAATTTAGCATTCCAGTTTTTCTTTTTAATTTCTCCTTGAACATGCCGATGAAAAGGAACACAGAGAGTCCATTGACAAACGACACGTTTCATCAACTGCAGCCATCGAAGAGAGCTTGCAAAAGCACAGATGACCTCCACGCAACAATTATTGTTGACCAAGATGATCTTAGAAAAAACATGTTTTTCAAAGACAGGCTTGAGGAGGAGGATTCTGGAATTAAATCGGGTGGGTAAATCATCTTTGTTTTGAATTGTTTTTGATAAAACTGCTACGCTTTCATTATGCTGTTATGAATTCCCAACATGTTGCCAGTTTGTTTAGACACGGTGCATTATGAATAGTTTTGGCACGAACCATTTGGAAGCTGTGCTTGTTATTTATCTGACAGAAGCTGATGAGAGTAAAGGAAGTATATCTTCTGAAGAGGACCTGGATCATCTAGATTATCACAAGACCTTCTCTCTGAAACAAACGTTGCCAAAGAAAAGCATCAGTCAGATTATCAAGGACAAAAAGAAACAGACTCAGCTAACTTTACAATGGTATTTTCTGTTTGTATTAAGATCTACATACAGCAAATACACATGAGCTCCAGGCAGCCTGATGTTTCATTTTCCCGAAAGATGCTGAGAATGTTTTTGCTTCTGCCCTAGGCTTGAGGAAAACTACATTGTTTGCGAAGGTGTTTGTTTGCCGCGATGTATTCTGTACGCTCATTATTTAGACTTTTGTCGGAAGAAGAAATTAGACCCTGCCTGTGCAGCCACTTTTGGAAAGGTAAGCAGTTGTGTTCAAAATAATTTTACAAAAGGTTTTGTTATATCTTCTGTGTTTCTGTGCTTACCAGCGTGTTGATCATTGGACCCCCATTAAACATTTTTAAACACTCACACAAACTTTTAAAAGCTACATACACAGATTAATCCTTCGATTGGTGTTTGCTTATGGTTGTGTTTTTATTGCAGACCATTCGACAAAAATTTCCGCTGCTCACAACACGAAGGCTTGGAACTAGAGGCCATTCAAAGTAAGAGAAAATCAAACAACAAAGTGTCACTTGTTTATTTTGTGCTGTGTAACCGCTCTGCTCTGCTCTGAATGTCGTCAGGTATCATTATTATGGGATTGGCATTAAAGAGAGCAGTGCGTATTATCACTCTGTGTACTCAGGAAAAGGCTTAACACGGTAAAAACTGAACTTCATGTTTATAGCGTTTGATTTTTTTGTTTGAGTGTCATGTAACTGTATTGCCAAGAAAAGCCTGTAGTCGATATTGACTGTTTGTAACATTTTCAAGTGCACAAATACATTTTGGAATTACTTTGACACATAACAAATTTTGAAAAATTTATGTTTTTGACAGATTTTCTGGAAGCAAGCTAAAAAATGAGGTTGGCAGTTTTACTTTGGAAATCTGTTGTTTTATCATATTGAGAATGAATGTAATCCTGAGTTTGGTGGAAACTTTTTGTAGTAGCATCTAACAAAATCATTGTTCTCGCACCTATGACATTTTGTTACCAACAGGGAGGGTTTACCAGAAAGTACTCTCTTAGTTCTAAAACAGGAACGCTTTTACCCGAGTTCCCATCTGCTCAGCATCTAGTCCTTCACGAGTCTATCTCAAAAGACAAGGTGCGTTCTCATGGCAACCCGTTTACGGAATAAATACGTTTAAATTTCGCAAACTGTGCTATTTTTTTGTTCTTTAGGTCGACACATTAATTATGATGTACAAGACGCACTGTCAGTGCATTCTAGACAACGCCATTAACGTCAACTTTGAGGAGGTATTTCTGGGCCTTGAAAAGCGTTTCTAGAAGAATTCTAGAAGATCTCAGACCAATGTTTTTTTTTCTGATGTGCTCCAGATCCAGAACTTTCTGCTTCACTTCTGGCAAGGAATGCCGGAACATCTTCTCCCATTGCTGGAGAATCCTGTCATTGTGGACATCTTCTGTGTGTGTGACTCTATTCTTTACAAAGTAAGTATCTATGAATTGCTTGCTGTAACGGTCATTATCATGGTCTTCAGTCATTTAAGAAACTCGTTCATCATTTTTTACAGGTTCTGACTGACGTTCTCATTCCGGCTACGATGCAGGACATGCCAGAGAGGTTGGTCTGTTAAACATTGCATTTCATACAGTCGGTTCCAGTTCTTGATTCTGATTGGTCAACGGCTGTTTTTAGTCATGACAACACACAGCTGTGACCGCTTCACCCAATGATTGTGTATCAGTGCAGAGGGATTTGTGTTGCTTATGCTGAGAGAAAAGCAGTTGTATTTGTGTGACCAATTTCACGTTGTGTTTACAAAAATAGTGACACTATGGCGCATGAAAACTGTTCTATTGTTATTTGAGATTTGATGACGTATATTACGCATAGAAAAATTCTGTACTATTCACAGTGAAACATTGACTATTTTTTCCAGTGGAATAAAGGCTTTTGGTAATTGTTTTTAAAAATACATGTCAATAACTATCTTTTTGCCATTTAAATTTTGTAATGTATGGTACTTTTATTAAAGCAATAAGGTACTTGAAGATAGAACTGTATTTTGAATAAATCACAACACAGCTTCTTGTAGTTTTTGCTGCATACACAATGTAAAACTGTTGAACGTGATGTTGTCAAAGTGTGTTTGAATGAGTTTAGGAAAATATCTCCAGTCTTTTGGCAGATATTCGAAACTTTGCCAAGCACTGGGAACACTGGATGGTGTCTTCCTTGGAAAATCTCCCAGAAATCCTTTCGGACAAGAAACTGCCCATCGCTCGCCGCTTTGTGTCCTCCTTAAAAAGACAGACCTCATTTTTACATCTTGCACAGGTAAAACTCTTTCTAATGGACGAGTTATTCATTGTTTTGTTTTTTTAATACTGACGTGTCTTTTCATATCGGTTCAGATCGCCAGACCTGCTCTGTTTGACCAGAATGTGGTGACCTGTATGGTGAATGACATTGATAAGGTGGATTTGAACAGTATTGGTTCTCAGGCGTTCATTTCAATCACAAACGACCAAGATTCTGACTTCTACTCTGAATGTGAGTTACTGGTGGCTTTGCCTTCTGTATACAGTTTTGTACATTCTGTTGGAGCTTCTAAACATGTTCTCCATGTTCTTGTCTTTTAGATGACTCTGTTTCAGTGTTCCAAGAGCTGAAGGATCTTCTGAGGAAAAACGCCACAGTGGAGTCTTTCATTGAATGGTTGGACTCTGTGGTGGAGCAAAAAGTTATTAAGGTTCGTTGCACTTGTTACCCATAATTCCCTGGTTGACTGAATATTACATTAGCGTATTCTCTTTTTTTTAGCCTAGCAAGCAACACGGTCGGTCGGTTAAAAAGCGAGCGCAGGATTTTCTTCTGAGGTGGAGTTTTTTTGGAGCTCGAGTGATGCATAATCTAACGTTAAACAACGCTAGCAGCTTTGGTAAGTCTTTAGCATTCACACAGTTGTTTCTGCTTTCCATAACCTCTGGCTACAGTTCTTCTTATTCCAAAAATCGAATCTGTGCTAACCTGAGGGCCACTGTGAAGAAGGAGCTGTAAAATCCAGCCAGGCTGTATAAACAAACTGTTATCTTTCATAGCATGTGCCCTGATTAGGGATTGACCTTTCTGAGTTCTCCTAACATCTGAAGAACCTACAGGTGTTCACAAAGCCAAACAGACTCACCTGGAAGGCCGACCATTTGACCTCAGCTCTAATCCAGTAGACAGGTTTAAAACCCTGGAGAAGGATTGCTCAGCTAACAATGTTAGATTTGTAAGAAAGTTTTAGTAATGTTTCCATTAAGTAATAAAAAAAATGTTATTTTGAAAGTTCTAGGAACGTGTTTTAGACGTTGTATTGATGTTATTGCTTGCCTATAAAATCATTGTTAATTCTGTAACATTCTTAAAACATTCCACTAACAACTTAAGAATAACATTTTTGATATGATATCTAATGATTAAAACATTGCTGCAAGAAACATTTTAATAACTGAGAGAACTTTAAGAGAACTTTGAGAGAATGTTAGCCAACGTTAGCCATGATTCTGAGAATGTTGCCTGTTAGCTGGGTATGGACGATGTTCTGAATTAATTATTAGCAGAAAAATACAACAGCTGAGACAGATTTTTTCCCAATAAATGTTTAAATCTGTTGCGTTGCTGTCACATGATTGCATAATTTCAATAAACCAGGTTCGTTTCATCTCATTCGGATGCTTTTGGATGAATATATCCTGCTGGCGATTGAAACCCAGTTCAACAACGACAAGGAGCAGGAACTCCAGAATATGCTGGAGAAATACCTGAGGAACGCAGGTGAATTTCTGCTATTCGTGACTTAAATGTTAACGTCCTCAAAACAACTAACAATGCTTTGATTTTGACAGATGCAAGTAAAGCTACTTTCACTGCTTCTCCAAGTTCCTGTTTCCTGGCCAATCGGAATAAAGGCAGCGGGGCGTCCAGCGACTCCGGCGTCAAAGATGAGAATCCACCACAACACGATTTCCTGTCGCTCGCAGCCACACAGCAGGGGCTCGGGACCAGTACTGTTGTGTACCACAGCACCGACCCGGATAACTTCGCTGTATCTGGTACTTGCAGCAGTTTATACGAATATAGTTCTTTAAAATAAATGCCATTTGACCAATCACCACAACGCCATATCGCTCTCATAGCCAATCAGAAATAGCGTAGCATTAAATGTGGCTTTCTGTCATTCAATACGTCATGAAACAACTGTAAACATTTCTCTTGAATATTGTTATAATTTTTGGCATTTTTCAAGGGCAAATGGATTACACCCAGAACAGTGGCCCCCTGATGACACCGCCAATCTCTCCAGCCATGATCAACCGTAGCAGCGTGATCAACCAGGGTCCGATGGCTGTTAGGCCACACAATAACTGCTCCATCCAGCCCCAAGTGTCCTGCCAGGCCTTCACTGATACCGTATACCAGAGCCTGCCGGGCGCTAGCTCCGCCCCCTTTCCCAACACCACCTATTATCAAACCGTGTTCAGAGCCCAGGCGCAAACGGCGACATCTGCCTATCCTGCTCGATCCGAGAACGGCCGCTACGTGTCCTTTCCTGGACATCAGCTGGCCAAAGACTGTTTCAGCAGCAGCTGCAATGTATCTCCGTACAGCTCCAGAGTGCCATCGACCGGATGCCCAGTCACGGGTGACCCTGGTTTAGACACTGAGGCGGTTCAGATGATGGACTCTGCAGGCTACAGTTTTGGAGGAGGAGCGAATGGAGAAGAATGTTCCAGCACAGCACACGGTGGTGAGAAAAAGATCATTGGTCAATTAAAACGTCCAGTAAGCGATCGACACCCAAACATACAATTTCGTTCCTTTCATGTTCCTCTGTCTTCTGGTCAGGATATTACAGCTCCAGTGGTTTTGTGGACGCTCAGAGGATGGGCCCGTTTATCGACCAGCACGTGTCGGTTATTAGCAGCGTTCGCTCGGTTTCAGCTTATACTGAGGCCCACGACCCCCTCAACCTCCTGGGTGACACCAGCAGGAAAACAGGGAGACCTTTCTACACTGAGCTGTCTTCAATGGGAACTCACACAGCAGGTCAGGAAAAAAGTCTGAAATCACATACCGTGACAGTACATATACTTTTGTTCACATATTAAAGTCCTTTCATTTCTTCCTCACATCAGGGACCGGCATACCTCATTCGTGCACCATCTCCGCGCCTTGCATGTACGGAGGCGTCGCTTCCTATCATTCCCAGAATGCATTGCTGCCTCATCAGAGCAGCACAGAGATCAGAGAAATGGTTTCTTCTCTGCCGCCCATCAACACCGTGTTTATGGGGTCCGGCAGTGGACCACCCTAACTGTTACTAAAACACCCAGATTCCTAATTTCCTGAAACTCACTGAAGGTGAGACACATTTTAGCTCCTATGTATTTATGTAATCACACAATATACTGTATTTAATTGCATATATGTTCCTGACTGATTTATGTTCTTAGATATTGTTTGACTTATTAAACTAATTTAACAATCCTATAGCTAATCACCCAATAACACATTATACTGTAACATCTGAGGCTTTTTATTAAATTGTCACGCTGTCATATCATTATTGTCTTAATTGTAGCATTACTGGTAATTCTTAAAACATATAATTCTTCGTTCTGCGTTTTGGAGGTCAACGTTTTTTATTTCACGAACGACAGAAATGTAAAAGAAAAATGTACACTGTGAGCATGTGATTTTTTTTCAACAAATTTTCTATTGACACGAATGTAACGAAAGAGTCACATAATTAAATAGCTTTAGCCTTCAGTTTGAAATGACTTCTTGCTTGTGAAATGCATTCATTCACTGAATCTTTCTAATGCATTCGTAAGTAGAATAACGGCATCAGACGTGCAAAATAAATAGAGCAGATGTTTAAAGAGTTTAACTTAGTCTCATTACTTCAGTCAATGCCGTGGAAAAACTGAATATAGGACTCTTTGTGTCCCTCAACGTCTGGCTGTGTATTATCAACGGAAAACAAAACTGATGGAACAAAATCTGCTGTTATCTCCATGAGGAGAGATTAGTTGATTTCCTCATTGTTCACCGGGTTAAGATACAGGCTGTTAAGGTGTTGACTAAAACAGGACCAGAGAGGTGTTCGCAAGCTGTTTATACATTGACACTCTCTGTCATCTCACAATCTGTTTTTTCATCGGTTCTTTTAAATCCAGATTTGTTAGTCTTTCAACAGATGGGGGCTAATAAATCCATAATCAGCAACATTAGATGAGTGTGTGTGTGTGTGTGTGTGTGTGTGTGTGTGTGTGTGTGTGTGTGTGTGTGTGTGTGTGTGTGTGTGTGTGAGAAAAATATATCTTATAGCTTCAATATATATGTATATATATATATATGTGTGTACGTATTGAACTGCCACAAACCAGTTTGATGAGCTTCTCTGCATTTGTCTTTGATAAATGATAAAATGGGCCGCATTGTGCTTTTCTTTATCTACTCGAGGGGAAAATCCATTTCGGCCTCTGGACAGGAACAGATGGCTTGAAATGTAATGATTACAAAATCCTGGCGTTAAAATAGTTTAATTACAAAGTCAATAATGCCTCCAACAATTGCCCGGGCCTTAGTGTAAAAACAACAGACGGCGGAACGCAAACTTTGGGACAATGTTTAACCAGAACTTTGCATTAGACGGGGAACCTCCATATGCACCTACTGTGAGACAAAGATCAACAGATCCGGTGTAATTACAGCTTCTTTCCCTCATCTGTGAGAGAAGGAGAGATGGGTTTAGTGCAGTAATGTGTGCTTACCAGAGTACCGTCACAATCATATTTACCACTTATGGTTTTACAACCGCTGACAGACATTTCATTCTCAGCTAATTCTTCTGTTTCAGCTTTATTTATTTTATAAACTGATCTTCTTGCATGTGAAATCATCTATTCCTGCTGGCTATAATAAATGCACACTATCAAAAACATACCATAATAATACAATGTATTATTGTTAAAGCTGCAATACCTAACTTTTGCATCTCTGTTTGAAATGCAGAATTGCATGTTGTTGAATTAAGCCTTTGAAAACAACAACAGACATTGTAAGACGATTATTCATTTTATAATATATTTTAAATGTTTGCTCAGATCAAAGATCATATATAAATGTTTGGTAATTGATGGAAACGTTACAAAAACGTTCTCACAACCTAAAATCGTGGAAAGTCACACAGAGACATTACAAGCAACACACAGCCGGGCTGGTTCGTGTGGCAGGACATAAGTTGCTGGACATTGCGGGGTTGGGAGGAAGAAAACGTTTCGTGTGTAGCAACACATCCATGAAACGTTTTATCAAGCGTATAGTTTGCAATAGGAGCGTTTGACTGCATTTTGCCAATCGGGTTTGTGTTAACAGGTTATCAGAAAACCTTTAAAGCGTCAATAGCCAAATAAACGACTTGCAATAATGCATCGGATGCTGTTGTATTGAACATGTTTGCATATTAACTTAAACACGAGTTAAGATATTAAAGGTTGCATTTGTTAAAACAGTCATGTTTCATATGCATCGTTCAGCATCATGTAAGGTGGCGTTAGATGTCATTGCGCTGTGTGTCCACATAGAGGCAGTGCAGTGCAGCAAATGCTCTGCTGTGTGTTTTTATTAAACGTTGTATTGTAGTTAATGCTCGATTCTACTTCTGTTATTAAAACATTTATCAAGCATGTAACATTTTAAAGCGTCCCACTAACTAAGAATAACATTTGATAACATTTATAAAACATTCTACTAACATTACTGCATAATTGCAACTTTCAGATAACTTTCGAAGATCTTTGCTTAACGTTTGCCAACGTTCAGGGAACGTTTACTAAGCTGAGAAAGTGTTGTTTTAATAATGATCTTTGTAGTTTTTGGTCGTTCACGGATCTTCTCGTTGTTTCCAGCCACTGAACGTCTATCAGTTCAAGTAACAAGAAGTCCAGGTATTTCCCGACTGCCTGCGCAGTAACCCGGCTGGTGTCTCGGTATTTGGAGAGCAGTGGCAGACATTGCAGGCATTTCTATCATTGGTGGTAAATATTTAGGGGAATCTCTCGGGTCTTGTGTGGAACTGCCCTGCGTTCCGTTCCGTTCCGTTCCGTTCCTGCACTGCACGTTTCTGTAAAACATGAACATTAACATTCACGGTCTGGGTTAACGGGAGATACTGTGAGACCTTCAGTATTTTTTAAAGTGCCAAATAACAACCTTTGGTTGTGAGATGTTGTTGTTAATGTTATTAAAACGTTCAAAACATCAGATTATTTAACTATCTTGTTAATGTTATTGGGAACGTTTGCATTTTTATAATGTTTTTAAAATGTTCCTCTCATAATGCAAAAATTACATTTTTGATTTATATGATACATAACATTGAGAAAGTTTTGCTATCGTTACTGCGAGAACGTTTGTGATACCATGAGAGAACGTTTAGAGAGCGTTAGCCAATGTTCTGAGGACGTTTCCTGCAGACAGATGGATACTATTTACTATTATAATATTGCATTTAGAAACTGTGAATTATCACAATGTTAATGTTATTCACAGAAAGCTTCACTGAATTAATATGACAATATTACTTTCATGCAGACATAAAATACATAAAAGACAAAATAGACAAGTGCACTCGCTTGTTTTATTGTAAGTACCCAGACTGGACATTTAGAAACGTCTGAAAACGTTCCTGTTTTCATGAACCTTAATTTTATGTTAAAACCATAGGAAATATTTTAGTTTTTTTTTTGCATCAGTCTGAAATGTTTATCTCACAGACAGACAGTAAACATGTTGTTTATGGGCTATAGGCTCATAAGTTTATCTCACGTATATCATATGTATTATAAACGTTATTCGTTTATTAAGTATTAGTGTAACGTTTTTAAAACGTTACAGAATAATAAACGTTTAAATAACCATGCAACAACCCTAACATAACCTAATTACGATTGTTTTATTTCATTGGTTTATATCTAAATCGACACGATGTACGTGTTGAATCCAATACTGCTCCATAAAAAAATTCCCACGTATTTCTAATGACCTGCATTTAATCTTTGGGTTTAAATCGGTTTAAAATCCTTCTCGTGGTGTTTAAAAAACAAACATTGAAATGTCTTTGGCTTGTTGCCTTTCTTGCATTAGATGTTCTGCTGGTATCACAACAGCTGTTTAAGAACATGAAACATTTACGCCTGTATCTGCAGACCTGTGTTCCCTGTCCAGCATCCCGTCTCCTGACTATTTCTATTGTGCATTTGGAGTCTGTGTGGTTATCAAAACAGCTTAACCTCTTTTTCATGCCCTCATTGAATGCGAAAATAATTGCAATCGCAATGGCCAGATTTCCTTACGGTGCCAACACGAGTCCTAACAGCGCCGTGCGCTTTATATAAACACCGAGATGACAGCTGGTCTCATTTTAGCGTTGCCTGCATGATCTCCATTAGACGGAGGTTTTTTGCAGATGGGAGCCTTTACACGTTTATCTATTAGCCGGGTGGACTGAATGGGGTCTATTCATAACGTCGTTTTAATGATGCGAGCCGCCCATTGAGGGCCACTTAATGCAAATGAAATAAAAGTGTCGGATGGGTCAGATCAAATGAATGCGCCTTTACGCGCTCCAGAAATGTCCAAACATCTCCTAACGTCTTTATTACGTTTATCTTTTTCCGTTCCTTGATTTTACGCAGTAACATGCAACCAGTCTGCAACCAGTTTGCTGGGTCTGTCCCAGTTGGTCTCGTGAGCTCTGGGAGAGCAACCTTTGAGTTTCCTTCTTTGCTATTGCATTTGGACTGTGGGTGTGAAACCAAACGAGACCCCCGCCCCCCTTGTTATTTTTTGTTAGAGACTCTTTGGCACACCGGACTGTGGTCGTGTCTCTTTTGTGGGGTCCTCCCATGTCTCTATGGTAGCCAGGATGAGGTTCACTGAAAGCAAGACATGTGATGTGTGTGAGACGACCAGGTGTGACGAGACTCAATGGGCTCCTGAGATGTGGCGAGACAAAACTCTTCCAGACAAAGAGTGTAATATTAAGACAACGTTTAAGACAAGTAACGTGGACCCTTCTTGTGTGCAAACCAAACAAAATGTGTGCATTTACATACACTGTTCTCGCTTTTAGACTAAATAATGTTTATAATTCACAGGAGTTCATTTCATTTGTCACAAAAAAAGAACAGAACAGTTCATTAGTTAAAGGTTGTTGTGTGTTAAATATGTTAATGGCGAATATATATTTGTATTAATATGTTTATATATTAGTTTTACTAATATATGATCAAAACAAAGCATTGCAGAACACGTTTAATAAAACAGTACAACATACATACATCAATGTACTTAACCTAAGTATGTTTATTTCAAGCAAAGAGATTCACAATTTTCATAAAGGAGTTAATTTATTAAAATCTGAGATCTGGAAAAAAAGGAATCACTTTTTTTAACAGTATTGTACATAAATCTATTAATGTCAACTAATCCTTTCACTGTTTGCTTTCTGACTGTTTACTCTAAGCACTGTAGATCTTTTAAAGCTGCGCTGATGGCACGTAACAATATGTACAAACAGAAAATGATTTGCTTGCTTTTATAGATCACATGTAATTAAATAAAGCATTTGAACCCTCTTGAAGGGGACACTGTTTATCTAGTCCGGCCTTGAGAAAACAGTGTGTTTAGTGTCTGTGTGGAATCTCTGTCTCTGAAGAGGAACTTTGTGATTCAGGATAAAAAATAGATTCAACAGATAAATAGTAAGTCTTGCTAAACGCCCCAAACTTGGACAAACAGTTTGTCTGATGTTTCGCTCTTCTGTGTAAATATATCAATTGTAAGTTAAAGCCAAAATTGTTTCTTTACAATGATCATACCTTGTTTTCTTCCAAGCCAATATCATACATGTGGTCGGAATTATAGCCATATAATCTCTTTATCAACCACCTGGCAACACCTCAAATATGAGCCATACCTCCCTAGCAACCACCTGACAATGTGACAGCACCACTTAGCAACCTCAGAGCAACGACCTGGGACCATATGGGCGTGGCTTGTACAGGTAAACACCAATCACATTAAATTTACAAACATTGTCTTTGCAACTTGCATGTTCTTGTTTTGATTCTTTGAAAAACTGTCTTGCATCATTTCTTCTGTCTTTTTCAGCATGACCTTTATTGTAAGTTTCATGGAAACCATGGAGACAGACTGCGATGCCTCATTCAAGACATAAAACCTTTTTTAGTATTTTGCTGGGCTTTATGTCTCGTGTCTCCTGACTACATTGTATGAAACCATTCTGCTCTGTTCTCCTCAGAACAGAGTTTTTTTCTCCTCAGCAGACCTTTCAAAAGCACCTAAACTACAAAGTACATACTTGTGAAGAAAGCAGCCATAGTTTTAAGGAGCACACAGCGACTTCTTAAATAAACAGTTTGTCCTTAATAAAACTTTTCAGTGAAATATAATCTACGTTTCATTACAAGAATCATCCACACGCATTCATTTAAAACAAAAACAGCCCCATTGGAACTGTTGTCCCAACAAACAGGCAGGAAAACTCGTATCACCTGGACCCGATCATGTTTTGATTTGCACCTGTTGCAGCGTGAATGACAGAAATATGTAGAGCGCAGATCCTTCATCTGTTAATGAGTGCGTTTGCAGAATGACTCCTCACACGAACTGGATCTCTTTCATCCCTGTGGCTGTCTTGCCTTTTGTCCTGCCGGTCTCACCTACTGCAATAGAGCGATATGAGCATTCAATTAAAGTCTCTGGAGGAGGCAGAAAAATTCTGGGGCGGAGACGGGAAAGAAACAGAGCTATTCTTCCAGCGGGACATTGAAAGGGCTTGAAAAGGCTCTTAATTAGGGGAAATGTCTAGATGTTTAATTAAGGTGAAGCCGGAATAACGATATCGACGCGTCAATGAACAAATTCTCAGATTATCCCAAACACAGCGAAGCTAAAATGTGAGAAATGTTTTTCAAATGCTGTATTTAGGGCCGTATAATGATGCCTTTTGAATGAATGACCCGTCTGACTCCAGACTGATGAATGCCGGAGCCCTCGGCAACTGTAACGTATTCCTGCAAACGTCTGACACTGAATACACAGGCTGGTGTCGTCTGTAGGATCAGAGAAGTAAAGAATGATCGGGGCTTTACGGGAAAGGGAAGTTAATTAATGCAAATACCAGCACTAATGAGCTTATTATGGCCTCCTCAGGCGTCTCCTGTCAGTTTGCACAGATTATTATGATAAAGATTGATGCCTTTGATTAACACATATGCAGAGAGAGAGAGACAGACAGACAAACAGGTATAAACAGAGAAAGAAGTGAGACAGACAGACAGATATACAGAGAGAGAAAGAGACAGACAAATACTCTGACTTATTTATAAATCAATAAATGAATAACTGTATATGTATATATATATGTGTGTGTGTGTGTGTGTGTGTGTGGGTGTGTCACTATCTGTCTGTTTATATATGCATATATATATATAGATAGATAGATAGAGAGAGAGAGAGAGAGAGAGCGAGAGAGAGAGGACTGCCTCTTTCTTACATGCTGTTGACGGTCCTCATTTATATAAATGACACACAGATACATTCAGCTTCTCATTTATGAGTCTTCATAGGGTCTGTGTTTCAGCTGTTCTGCTAGAGTTACAGGGCTGTTTATAACTGGTGTCTGTGCGAATGCATGGAGACCACATGACCCGTGAGTCATGGAGACACCACAGAGCTGTCAGCCCTGAGCCAGGTGCCCGAAACTGGCAGACCGCCTGAGTAAAGAAACATATTCTGACCTCATGCTGAAACAGCGCAAGACGCCGGTCACGGGACCCCCGCTACTGACATAAAAGTGCTTTTCTAAGTTCTGAAATGAAACCTGATCGAGTCACGCTGAGGACTTATGATGTGTGAGCGCATGACAAGGAACGAAGGCTGAGAAGAAGCTTGTTCGATTTACCAGAAAATCTGATGTTGTAGATTAATTCATAACAGAAGTAACATCAGCACTTATAATGGATGAAAGTACAAGGTGATGAAAAGAAAAGTTCTACAAATCCAGCGCCTGTTTTGTGATCTTTGTGTTCCTGTGTTTCTAAAAAACGTTTATACAAGTTCAAATCATGGTTTGATTTATTGTATAAATATAGTGTTTATTGTTGAATATTATATATATATGTATTGTTGTTAAAAAACTCTGTGGTTGTGTCAGGTTTTAAAAGGCGCCACAAGAATCAGGAATTCCTGCCATGTGGAACAAGATCCATTCATAAATTCTGCCAGTGTGTTTCTGAGTCCAACAGGCCTATTGCTGGAATGTGTTTCCCAAGGTGTCACGCTGTAAAAGTGTGCATACTTCATTGCTCAACTTAGCACCCAGTATTCACAGTAGTGGTCAGCACACTTATTGGTCAACATCCATGCGGCGTATGTTTGGGGTGAACAGCATGGTGCACTTACATTTTTTACTTTAGGTTGTAAAAACATTTCGCTAATGTTTTTTTAAACATTGTATTTTAGTTATTTTAAATTCTGTACTGTTGTTTAAGCAATTTAAGTTTAAAATTTTACTGTTAAATTGCTAACAATTGTTTTTATGTGCTGTGTAATGCTAACGTTGTAGCAGGAACGTTTAAGATCACCTCTGAAGCAAACGTTCTGAGAACGTTCCCTGTTAGCTGGCTCTGTGGCCCAGATCCTGGAGAATGATGTGAAGGTCTGTGTGGATGATCAGTCACTCACCCTGAGGTCCCGCTGAAGATCTGAAGTTCTGCTGGTTTAAGCTTTAGATTCTCAGGATTCTCCGCAACATAGCAGCGATGCTTCGGAGCGTTTCTGCAGCTTGTTATAGGAGATGCCTGGGATGGTTCGAGGAGTGTATATTTTCATTTACTGTGAGTGCTTGGCACACTCTCTTCATAAACACGAGTCTAGGTACACATAGATAGAATTGTTGCTTCTCATTTCACGTGATGAAAGAAGCTTTTCATTAACATACCTCATTTAAATAGCTGAGGGGAGCCACAGCCGTCTTCAGAAACCTTAAGACGTTACTTTTAGAATGGATTAAAAGTATTTCCGATGTTTGCGTGACAATTTCATTTGACTACAGGTTGTTACTAATGATGTCAAGACTCTTTGTATTTATATTTATGGAGTTATGAAGCATTTTCCTGGTGGAATTAGATTATTTTGCTAAATCTATTTTCTGAAAATTGGGAAACGATTGTAACTGTAACTGTTTTTTTCAACTGAAAGTAAGTAAAAAAATATAAATATTGTACATAAGAAGTGCATTCTTTCATGTATTATATAGAGCACTCCTGTCACCTACATACATATATAACATATATAATGAGATATATGTTAAATTATATATAAATATAGGATCCTACATAATTTAACATATATAACTCATTATATATGTATATATAGGTGACAGGGATCCCCTGCTGCCTGGTGGTCTGATGGAAGCTTAAAAATGGAAGGTCCAAATTGTGTCTGTCATTCTCTCCATGTCTGTCATGCACCTTGTGTCCAAGTATGGCCACTATGAGGGAACTGTCACTGGGGGAAATTAATGGCCACAGAGAAGGGCAAAAAAGACAGAACAGGTGTCTGTCAGCGGGGGTCCGACTGCAGGCACAGGACTGATGCCCTGGTGGTATTTACCCTACACTTGTTTTCCTGCTAATCTGATATTGCTGTCAGCAGCTATCTCTCATCTCTTCTCAAAACTCTTCTGCCTTTCCCTGCATCTAATAAACACAAACAAACAAACTTTCACACAAACTTCACACATCTGCATTAACAAAACGTTTTCTAAACATTTCATTTTGGTTGTGGAAAATGTCTCACAATTTTTTCAAGGTAAGATAAATGCTGTTTTGAACCAACTTTATTTTGAAATGTCCAGGAACGTTTAAAAGATTTTTTAGTAGTTGTTGTTTATTAAAGTAAATATTTCATTTGTTTTACCACTCCACAACAACTTAAGAATATTGTTTTTGATATATGATATATAATGTAAGACATTTAAACAATGTCAAAGTAAAAAAAGACTGAATGTTGTTACGTTCTTTGATTTAATGAAAATATAACGTTTGCAGTGCAGGAACCTTCAGAGAGACAAATATCTGTGACACATTTAGCTGGTCATGATGACAGGTTACCTCAGGTTGAGTGTACAGTAGCTGATGTACTGCATCTGTCCACAATGGCCCTATAAATACAACACAAGTGTGACTGAAAGACAAGCAATCAATCAAGTGACATCCTGTCTCAGCACAGCCAGCGTAAATCTTGTAACAGCAAAACAAGTGTTTGGCTACAAACGTGTTTTAGATTCAATGTTCTACAGATAAAAGAACATTATGAGTTCTTGTTTAGAGAAATGTCTAACCCTACAAATGTGTGGAGAACATGTATGAGGTTTTTTTACCCTGTGATGTCCCACAGCCCCAAAAACCGTCTGTAAAGATACAGAAACAAAAACCTCAATAGAGGGTTCAGAGACCAAGGACACGTCTTCTCGTGTGGCCTGCAGAGCACAAAATTAAATCACTTTATATTGTGTTGTCCCAGTCGGTATCAGAGCCAAAAAAGAAAAAAATTGTGCTTCATTTGTCCTCACAAACTACCCTTTCATCCCAAATGCACACGTGTTTAGCTGTTTAAATCAACCAGTCCCTCTAATATTTATACAACTCTATTTACAGCAATAATCACGAGGCTGTGCTATTGTGCACCAACATTAATATTTGGCGTTTTTCAACTGTGGTCCACAAAAGATTAATTTTTAGGTGAATGTCTTGCCACTTATTTCTATATAATGAAAGTGCGTGGGGACCAAAACGACAAAAGCGCCGTGTTTTAAAACGGCCCCAGTCCCCATTTACCTCCATTATACGGATATGAGTGGTTAAGATGTTCACTTTTTGTTTCACAAAAGAAATAAATTAAAATAATTAGTCGTGGAAGAATTTAAAGGTAAGTGAATTTGGCCCAAATAGTTGAATGCATGTTCATTTTGGGGTAGCTGTTCCTTTAAGAACGTGTAAACCTCACTATAAGGGTCCAGTACCCGGTTCACTCCCAGCTGTCTCTCAGATCACCGGACCCAGCGATGATGGACAGCACATGACCATGACACCCACCCCAGCCCTCCTCTGTCCTCAGCGTCGCACTCCTTTGTTGGAAGAGAGTGTGTGTTGTTACAAGCTAGCCACCCTAATTTTAACCGCTAATGGGCCCGGCCCCACCCGGATCCAAAACTCTGCCAGAAATAACCCAACGAATGACAGTCATGGGTCTGAGAAGGAGCCAGAATTGTGACCAAAACACGTTCGTGTCGGGTGGAATTTCTTGCCCCCTTGAAAACGCAGCACTAATGTTTTCCTTCATGATTTTTCCCTCTCTATCCTATCTGCCCCCCGTGTGACCCGCCCATCCCAATACCAGAGTCAACAGCTCGCTTATAAACGCAGCTCATCGGTTAAGATGGACACAGGAAGAAACAAATTCAGAGTGGATTCTATTTATTGGGATCAGAATTAAGTGGCAGTCACACTAAACATTTGCGCTCACTTCCTTTCATACACGAATGCAGGACAGGAGTTTGGTGTTTAATATGAACCAAAGAGTTCAGGTTTGGTGAACTCTGACCTGTGAAGACATATGACAAGAGGATTTTGTGGCGTACTTTACCAAAACATTAAAAATGTTATTTTGAATGTTTTATGAATGTTCAAATGTCCATTTTTTAGACATTGTTTTAATGTTATTGCAGCATTTTATTAAAGCTTTTCACTAACAACATAAGACAAAATACATATATAAGATGTTAAAAAAACTACTAACATTATTGCAAAAACCTTAATGTTTATCGATAACGTTGAGAAAACTTTTATAGAACAATAGCCAGTGTTTTGAGCACATTACCTGTTCGCTGGGTTGCCATAACAACAGCAAACCAAGACTGCTGCAGCTATCACAGTTGTTTAAGTTAACTAGTTAAACTTTTTTGGTGGATGCTAATGCTAGGGCAACAAGTCTCTGTCACTCAATGTCTGCTACATACCTTGTGTGCAACCATAACATGACCTCGCTGTATGTACTGTAAGCAAAGATTTCTACTGGTATTTTAACATTTTCAAGAAATTTAAGAACAACAGTTTTCTTCCATGAAACAAGATTAATTATATTTAAGGTCTGGTCCAAACAAGCATCTCATACTCTTGAAAAACTGGTTAATTGGATGTCGGTGCTCGTATATGGAGCAATTTTCAGAGCATTGTTCAGGAGCACAACATAATTATTTTTTTAAATAACAAAAAACACTTGAACCTGAAAATGTTCCCCCGAGCAACAGCCCTTTTAAGTGCCCTAAAATGTTAGCATCAGATGAACCACGATGCTTGTAGAACATACGCCACTTAATAAATGGCAATAAAATATTACCAGATACACTTCAAGACACTTGCATCATTTATTTTTCTAAAGGGCCAAAAAGATTCTGTCTTGATTTCTCAAAGATAATTTTCTGTTCTGTTCGTGTGGTTCACTAGCAAGCAACTGAGATCAGATATAAGCAATGACATTTTTGTTAAGGTTCCTAAAATATATGTAAGATAGAACAAATTTACAGTTTGGTTACACAAATGGCAGAATTTCCATGTCATGTCATTCATTTGTTTCCTTCTAATGTTTTTGCTATTGATCCAAAAGTGTGGGCGGGGCATATTACACAGCTGGTTATTCTTGAGAGCATCTGATTGGCCAAGGATCTGTGCAGTGCAGGATCATCACTATTTTTTGTCCTATCTGCTGAAGGACATGTGAATGCATGAATTCTGACACCAACTTCAGCTACAATAATCATGCAGTTTAATATATGAGATGTTTCCTGTTTCATTGCAATGAATAAATCACAATAAACCAACGTCTGAACAGCATAAACAGCAGATCTCACATTCACCGGTGCAGTAATTCATCGAGCGTTTACCAGAAAATCAGTTGCTGAACTTTCAAGGTCTTTAACTCTGCATGGATTTATTCTGCACCGCTAGGACGGCCAAATAATTCCACAGAAACATTCGTTTTTTCAAACATTAATTTAAAGAGCTGGCCTTGCAATTCTCAACAGTGAGAATAACTCAAGAAATGAATGAAAATTGCATTTAACAAAACATAATGACATTTGTATGGGCTATTGAGTGATATTTGAATGTCTGGCCAGTGTCTTATGTTTAACAATGAGGCGGGAGGAAGTGTTTTAAATAGGATGTTGTACCACAGACCAATAACAGAAAAAGATAAATAATTAGTCTCTGTAATTAAAAATTTGACCATGAATCAAAAATTATAATTCATCATTGCTAAACAGGCACATTTCAATATTTTAAACTCAAAACAGAGGGAATTTTGTCTTGTTTTAAGCAGTACATTAAAAGTACAACTCACTTTCCAAAACATTGTTCATCCAAAGGACATCAAAAATGTCTGAACACTGAAACTTAAACACATGACAATATCAAAATCCCACAATGTGAAAACGAAAGCACACAAACTCCTTTATTTTCTATTTTTATGGGATTGTTATATTATCCTGTTTAGATCTTTAAGTGAAGAACCTGAGATGTTATACAATGCCAAGGACTCAAGCTGTTGTCTGCACGTCACTTTTCCAAATCTAACTTTCACGACAAGCACCACAAAGTCTGTTCGGCACAATAAAGCATTAAGTGATTCACAGGACGAGGCCTGTTGGACAATGAGACGTTTGACGGCCATGCGCAGCGTGTCTAAACGGAGACCGGGTGCGCGGAGCCCGGCGCTGGAGACGAGGCGCATTTCCTCCACAGACCCAAAACTGCAACAGGTGTCGATCAGCCCCAGAGCCTTTAATCGTCCCATTGCGTTTCCATTGACATCTATAAAATAAACTGGCAAACAAACCCGCGTTTGCATGAGATTTGACATTAGGGCGCTTGTGCGCATTTAAACGGACATGCGCACATTACGCACGGGTCACAGTTTATAAACATGAATAGGCGGACGTTTATACTGGTGTGGTGTGATTATAAACACAAAATATCTACATATATAAAGTATAATTGTAATTCTAAAATGTCATTTATTTTGATTTACATTGTCCAACCCTGTCATTTATCAATCTTTGATTCAAAACCAATATCAATCAATATGGATATTTTAAAGAATTAAAGGTAATAATCCTATGTGAGAGTCCTGATATCATCTGTGACTCCTAAATTTAACCTTTGCCCCCGCAGCAACCCACAAACAGGTAAAACAACAAGTTATGGTGGTCTGCAAACGGATCTGAAGTCACTCAGTGGTCCGAAATGGTTTGTTCATACATTGTGCTCTGTGTAGGGCAGGGACAGGTGCCAGAGTGCCTCTCCTAAAACAGACACTCTCTGTTTCGTATTGCACAGAGACCCCCCCATCCCTCAACAGTTGCCGTGGTCACATTGAGTGCACTGGTTCACTTACATGTCACACTCCCACAATTCACGAGGGCTCCTGTTGCCTCATCCACAACACATGGACCTCAACTGTTCTCCTGACCAGGGCTCAACTGTAGCCTCACGTCTCACCCTCATGTTCTTACAAACCATGACTTTATTTCTTGTGTGGAACATATTGGGGACGTTTACCGATGTTGTTCATTTGTATTGACATAACTCAAGCTTTCAATATCAAATATTCAATATCAAAGCTGTAAAATAACTCTTCTTGAGGAAAAAGTGAATTTGTTTCTGAATTTGTTAGCATAAAAGGCTTCGTTGTGGAACTGTCGTGGTATTTTAATGCATGACTTCTCACTTTATGGTGATTATTTGCTTTTGTTGTTTAGAAAACAAGAAGTGTGAGCGTTCGGCCAATCGACTGTGTTCCACAGAAGAAATAAACCAAGCGCGCTTGAAATGACATGAGAGTGAGGAAGGCATGAAGATCTCACTTGATCAAAAAAACGTTTCTTGAAGGAATAAGTCACAGTTTTTGTCAAAACATTTCTACATCCTTTACTCAAGTGCATGTTTACATTCTTTACTCTCTTCAACTTGTCTTGACAATGTCTTTGTGCGCTGTTTCTCTCATCTCCTGCCGCAGCCCCCCTTAAGCCACACCCTCAGCTTGGACGGACCCCGGGCAGATTACCTGCAAATTGATGACTGGGGCCAAGGGTCTTTTCTGTCAGCAGAGGCACAAAGCCAGAAGACTTCTTTATTCTCACATATAGGAGAAAAGAGCCTATGTTGAAAACCGGGGGCCGGTTAAAGCTATAAGTGATGTGCCCTTATCTTCCCTCATTCATTACACGTGTTGAACGCGCTGTTGTTTCAGCAGGTTAGCTGTGCGTTAGCACTCAACGTTTCCTCGTCCTTAAGCTATTTGTGTAGAAACTGAAACCCTGTCAGGTTTCACAGTCTAAAACCCTCATTGTTTGAAAGCTGTCACATCAGAAATGAGCAGTTACTGCATGGTGAAATTCTAGCTGTGAACAGGTGTGAAACTGCTAAACTTGAAGTGAGAAGAACGACTTTGACTTGAATAAGAAGCAATTAGTGTTTTGTTATCTGTCTCTCTAAATACATTTGTAGCATTCGGTGAACACAAACAAAACCAGCAAACAAAAAATGTAGCTGTTGGTCAAAACATTTCGTTAATTATTATAGCAATTACAATGCATATAAATACAGTCATTGAAAAATACTTCAAATAGCAAAATTTTACAGTATTTAATACCATTGATTCTTAAGTTCTTAAACGAATCAACATGTTTTTCCTTTTCTCTTTTTGAAACATGTTTATTATAAAATGTTATCTAACAGGAAAGAGACAAATATTGTTACAGACAAACAAACAATGTTATAGAAAAACGATACAAACGAAACGCTGGGCAGATTTTATTCAAATCACACCACGAGTAAAGAAAAAGAGACCTTCAGAGACAAGTGTCTGGTTGAAGAAGGAGATAATCTCAGGAGAATCTGTCCGAGACAGTAAACACAGAACTTATGAACTGTACAGAGTCTCGTTTTAAACCTCAGATGTGGTGCGTTTAGCATTTACCGAGAAATAACAACAACGTTTGACCTACAGCACTCTGGACAGCGCTAGTTTGATTTAATACGTGACTCCGTGAAGCGCACATATAGTGCCGGAAAACCAATGATTCCTGTGAAATTCCCGGTAAAATCATGATGAGTTTAAACTGCATGACTTCAGCTGTCCTGCTGTAGTGTATCGTCTCAGACCTGCCAGTATATCTGTGTTTTCTCAGTTGCAGTATATTGTTGATTTTAAGGACCCTAGTGACAGAAAACTGCCCCTTGACTCCAGCACCAATTGTGTTAGAACTATTTGACCTTTGACCTTGAGATCTAAAGAGCCCCGGGCAACTGGGCAAACTGGGCAAACTGGGCCATGGCATTTTAAATGGGCTGATAATGACACAGTTTAGCAACCGCCTAATTCATTTGTTTTGATTTTACAAGTAACAAGATTGAAACGTTTTATTTATTAATAATATTAATATTTGTTATTAGCCCAAAATATAAATATATAAAACATATATATATATAAATAAATGGACATAAACATTATGGGAAGCAACGATAACATTATTGTTAATAAACAAGTAATGGCAAGCAATGAAATTGTTCTGTGTAGTTTCTGTTTAAAGCAGATTTATACAGTACTGTCACAGCAGATGTATATAAAGGACAAATTAAACATTTACTTCTGTTTTTATTTGCAATAAAAAAGAGACATTTTGCACCATGGGGGGCTTTCATGGGGTCTCTGGTGAGAGACGTCGACGCGCCTTGTTTAATACTGACGTCCGATTCACCAGGGAGTCGTTTGTTTTGAACCGATTCATTAAAACAACTCCCAACTGATTCACTTGCGAACTGCACGAATAAATAGATTCGACTCCCTAAGTGAATCGTTCAAAGGAGTCGATTCGCAGGAGTGACTCGGAATAAGGACGCGGCGCAGGAGATAAAAGTGCTCATTGCGCGCTGCAGTCGGGCACGACGCGCGTCGCTTTAGTTTCCGTCCGCGCCGCTGACGCTTTGACGCTTGTTTTCCAATGAAGCGTCGCTCCATTCCGTTGAAAAGTTTTCATATGTGATATAACAGTTATCATCGCCATGAGTTGTTTGGATGTAATGTACCAAGTTTACGGTCCGCCTCAGCCTTATTTTGCACCAACTTACACGCAATATCACCATCAGGTATGTGCACGTGTTTAAAGTTTGTTTTCGTCGTTGTATCAACTTTAGATAAATATTTCTTTACTTTTTGTACTTTGTTATCTTTGCAAACAATGTTCAGTTTTATTCTGCGTGTGAAGTTTCACGAAATGCGTAAATATACTTTCATGTAAATAGTTTTATCCTCAAAACTTCGTGTTATTAAGTGTTTAAAGTTTTATCTTAACTACTAGCTTTTTATTTATGATTCAATGGTGTTGGTGGAAATGTGGTTTCATTTCTATTATAGCAGGTGTTGTACAATGTCAATATGATGTCATATCGTGTTATATATAATTCGTGCATATATATATCGTGTTATATATAATTCGTGCATATATATATATATCGTGTTATATATAATTGTACTAAACAGATGAAAGATGTGTTTTTAAAACACGTTAAAATAACGAGAAAAAACTTGAAACTTGGACTTATTGTTATTGTCCAGATGTCATGTCCTTATTCACATCTATATGTAAAAGAGGGACTTTTAAAATTGTAGTATTTTGAAACTTCAGTGTTAACATACATGTAAAACACAACCTGGAATATACAGTTTGATCTTATTCATTCACATAAATATTAAGTCTTTGCATTAAGAAACTGTCTGACAAGATGTATTTTAGACTTGATGGCAAATTGATTTTGCAGAAATTGGCATTTTACTCAAAAATGCAAGAAGCTTCAGAAACGGCCAGCGGTAGCACCTCATCGTTCTCCAACCTCGCCGGACCACCCATAAAAGAGGAAGACTGCACCCGGGAGAAAGACCACCCGCCGGAGGCCGAGTACATCAGCTCCAGATGCGTGCTCTTCACATACTTTCAGGGAGACATCAGTTCTGTGGTGGATGAACACTTCAGCCGGGCTTTGAGTCAGTCCAACAGCTACAGCTCTGGGTCCAACAGCAGCAAAAGTACCAGAGGAACGTCCTCCTGGAGAGGTGAGAGTCTTCATCATTTCTGTCATGTTATGTCCATCTGTCCTGTAAAACTTCCTTTTGCTCTGTTTATACCGTTGAGATTTGTCCTGTATACATTACAATTATAGACTAAATGACACATATAATCATTATAGAAAATAGCACATTTTAAGTTCTGCAGATTTACTGCAAACACATCGTGCACAAAACAATATTTAATAAAATTTAAATTCTTGCAAATTGTAAATGTTTTGTAAAGTTATATATTTTAAAATTATAAGATCTTAGATCCGTTCTGCACCAGACTGTTGTTTGCGATCGTCTTCAAGCCGTACGCAAATAATTTAAACATAATAATCCACAGATAAACATACAGAAATGTCACATTAATGCATATGTGTCAGACTGACGTGATTGATGTTTATATTAACAATCAAGCACAAAACATTTGAGATTTGAATCATCACAATGTTTTGTATTTAAACGCAGAACATCATTGTGTCTCCTCACAGATGGATCGTTCCCCATGAGTCAGAGAAGCTTTCCGCCCTCCTTCTGGAACAGCGCGTATCAGCCGGCAGTCACGGCGTCCCTCAGCAGCGCTCTGAGTTCCCCCCACACAGAGATTCCCTTCCCCACAGACCCGTATTCCACCGCTTCCCTGCACAGCCACCTCCACCAGGCCACTCCAGAGCCCTGGCATCCGTCTCACCACCATCACCCGTATTCTCTTAGCGGGGCCATCGGCACACAGGGGTCTGCCTACCCCCGGCCCTCCGTGCACGACATGTACGGAACACACTTTGACCCCCGTTACGGCTCCCTGCTGGTGCCCTCGGTGCGGCCCCATAGACTCCCCCCCGCCACGGTTCCAGCGTCTGCAGCCTCTCCGTGTGACATCAGCAAGAGCGAGCCGGGCAGCTCGGCGTGGACCGGAGCTTTCACAGCGACGAGCTCCGATATGGGTCAGAGCCTCAGTCTGAACATGGATGCAGGTGCGAGCGATGACACGGATGAGCACAAACAGATGTTTCATACAGCTGTACCAAATATCAAAAATATAAACAAAATATAGTTTTTTAAAATTAATATGTGTAAAGGTGGTGTGTCGTTTTTGTGCCACATTTCCATGACTGATTTCAAACATGTTTCTCATTAAAAAACACATAATTCACAAACACACAGTCACATTGTGTTACGCTAGTATTTGCTCTTGCTTTATAACTTTAAACTTTAATGCTTTTCTGCTTCAGTTCTGCTCATTTCCCTGCGTTTTCCTCCCTCATTTCCTGACACTTTCCTTTTTCCTCTTCCCTTCTTCCTGGCAGGTCTACAGAGTCAGGATAAGAGCAAGGACTTGTACTGGTTTTAAAGCTCTGCGTCTTTTCCTCATCTGGCTTCTTCTTTCTCTGGCTTGTAGACAATCAGATGCTTTTCTGTAACAGATTCTCGTCTCGCTTGCAGCTCGCCGCTACACACTCCGCAGCGGGACCCTCCTCAGCTGAACGATGCCACCGCAGAAAATCTCTGTCTAAAACCTTCCAAGAACCGTTCGGACGAGCGCAAGCTCTCCAGATAGAGAAAAGACAGCAGAGAGAGAGCGACACGAGAGCTTTCCAGAAATACGCGCTGGTGTGAGGGGCAGCTGCTCTCGGACCCCCCCCAGTTCCATCGTTCCCCCGGCCTTCTGCACACTCAGCAAAACAGACCCCAAAACCATAAATAGGAACAAATATTTGTTTTCAGGGACAATTGAGAGTGAAACGTCGGAGTGGGACTTTTTCTTCCTGTTTTCTGTTTAAGAAAAGACAGTTTCTGATGAGAGAACGGCATTCCGTGTCCCAGAACACAGAGAGAGGCTATTTGAAGCCTCTAGACTCTATATTGCTTTTAGCACCTGTCATCAACAACTGTTGTGGAACTGTGAAGACACACACACACACACACAATGGCAGTTTATCTGTCCAACATTTGACCGAACCAGCAGCCTGGATTTCATAAAGAAGCATGTTGTTGCCTCTTTCTGGACGTACACAAGAGGAAGCAACTGTCTCACTGTCTTTTATTTTTTGTGGACAAAGTGGACAAAAACCATTTAGCTGTATATACTTTGTGTCTTAGTCCAGTGCTACATAGCGCCTGTGTGGTCATTTTTACTTTTTTTAAAGAATGTTTTCATCTGTTTTTAGTCGCCGTCAGAGCGACATCTCACCACGATGTATTTGAATGTACTACATGTAATATATTACATTCTAAAGTATTTTTCGTGATATTGCATTGAGGAAACCGAGGTGTTGTTTGTTTTTCACGTTGCCTCTCTTTACTCTGAAAGAAAAACATAAAATACCCCATAATACCCATTTTTGCTGTCCATTAGTGCTTTTAAAGCCGTGCACACTTGTGGTATTTTCTCATTGACTATACAAACTTGTGTGTGTTCGCATCTCTTAATTCAAAACTTAATTTGTGGTGCCAAAAGGAAATAAATGACAGAATCACAGACCTGCTTTTGATAAACGCACGCAACCTTCAGTCCCTCCAAAGCTCCACCGTAAGAGATTAAATGATTTCATTTGAACTTTCATGGGTTTGTTCAGCGTTCAGGGTCTTTCCGATTGAATTTGGTCACCTTTACCGTCGCCAGTGTGCGGTAAATACTGCCACTGCTCTGGACATTCAGCCAGAGGGAGTGAATTATAAAGACAACTGAAGGGCTTGCTGTACTATTAGTCAGATCTTAAGCAGAAAAAAATTGACCTTTCCAAGATGAAACTGCAGTAACCGGTGACTGGTGTCTTACAGGCATCAAGGAGCAGCACAAAAGAGGTTCATTCAATATGGGCGCCTTTAGCTCAGTGCTTAGAAAGTGAAAACTGTATAGAAGGAACTTAAACATGAAAACTCAGCGGCAAGCAAATGGAGAGACTCGCCGAAGCCATTTGATTCCTTTCTTTGGGTCGCGTTTGCTGTGAATGCTGGACAGCTGTGGATTAATATTGGCCAAGACAGACGAGATGAAAGATGAGATTGAGGTGGCCAGGGGTTGCAAACGCTTCTTTCGAAAAGAGCCACTTGGGAGGAACAAAAAGGCGTCAGGAGATGGAGATGCAGAAGGACTCTTGTGAACAACTCAGATGAGTTGATTTAACTCTTACTTCTAAGCGTTCAAAGCTTATAGATCATGAATGTAAAGTTCAGTTTTGTGTTCAGATGACAGGACGCGTCCTTCACGCTCACAGTTCAGACGGGAAACATACGCAGAAAGAGTTTCGTGCGCCTTTAGAAATAAAACATATGGGAGGCACATTGACATCATTTAACCGCAGTTTATATTTATCAGAGTCGAGAAAAACTACAGACACATTACGCAAAGCTGTTATATTATCCTTGCATGGTAACTCCGGCGCTAATATTAGTGTGACTGGAGTATGTGGTCCGTGCGCAATTGCGCGCAGGCGACACACGATACGGGACGTTTCCGTGACCGGAGGATTTGCAAAGTTGATGCATAATCTTACAGCAGTAGCTCCTAAAGAAGAGCTAATGAGGGGCATGAGGGCGAGTCAGTCACTATATCCCCCAAAACTTCCGTGCACTTTCCTTTATTGGCGTGGAGGGTCGCGGAACCAGTTGTCACCATTCCCACGTTTGTCGAGCAGAGCAACCATCGGTCGTAGTTCAGCACTTTAAAAAGCACATCAACTGTTCTCTGGTATTTTAATCAGCTTGTGTCTCATGTTGTCTATCAGTCATCCACGCGATGCCATAACGACTGACTCCGCACGTGCGCAACCCGTTCATTTGCGTTTCCATATGCGCCATTAAGTGTTATGATGCAATGTTGAATTATTATTGTTTCATTGAGCGTTTCTGTATCAAAACAAGATATTTAACAAGAAAGGTTATATAAAACAAAATATACCCCTTAAAATGAGAGCCTTAAAACTTGGCAAAACATGTCCAGTTAATTTGGGGCTGGCACCTGTTGTGAAACTTTTGGACCGGGCAGTTAAAAATATGTGAAGACTAAGTTTAGTTAGTTCTGAGAAAAGATTTTTCTGCAATCCCATCTAACAGTTTTAGGTTTATAAGAACATTTCCCTAATGTTCCCATTAGGTAACAAAAATGTTAAAAAGGTCGTTTTGAAAGTTCTAGGACAAATATTTTGATATGTGTGATATATATATAACATTAAAACGTTAATGTTACTGCAATAACATGTTTTGATAACTAAGAGAGCACTTGGAGAACATCAGCCAACGTTTTTGACAATGTTAGTTGTGCAAATACTTTCTGAAGCAGCTGTGTTCACCTGTCTGAGTATTTTTTCATGTTTTAATTGGATTTTTAATTGGACATGCCTTTTGGAAATACAGCAAACCTACATCACACAAACACAAACCGTTCTCACGACGCGGCTGCTAAACAAATCTCAGAAGCTACAGATTTCAGCCTCCAGCTATCATTTATTGTAGAATGAGAGATCAGAGGCCTGTCAACAGATAATTCTGCCCAAAATAATCTCAGTGTATCTCCGGTAATCCAACCTCAATAGGCGAGACGTGAATGTAAACATGCTGTTATACATGCAGCCTGTGAGCAGATCTCAGAATGACTCTCACACTATGTGCTACACAAACACACACCGAGCTGCTGAATGTCTCATTCACTCGCCTCCATGTGTCACACAGCAGCTCAGCTACAACATTTCTCTAACATTTCCCTTATATAATGTGGTTTTAAATACTTAAAACATTTTAGTTGTTTTTTTGTATATGCATTGTTTGGTTGTTCAAACATGTGAGGTGTCCACTAACACCTCAACGATCACATTTTTGATATAAATGACGTATAATGTTTAAAATGTTCCACTAGGGTCACTGCAAGACCATTTGTGACAGAACTGTGAGAGAACATTGGCCAATGTTCTGAGAATGTCCCATATTATATGGAAATGCTACAGTCTTTTCATTTTAGGTCTTTATAATAGATTAAAAGCAATATTACTCTCTGAGATTGACACTCTAGTATCTTAAAACTGTTTACAAAACCGCCCTCATGACAACCAATAGCGTGTCAGCTCTTGTGTGGTCTGTTTTTAAGAAACGATCAGGGTTGTGGTTTGTGAGACAGCACACACTCTTCTGTCAGTGTTTCACTTTCCCTTCGCAGGCGCAAAGGTTGCGGCCGTGTGATAACATCTCGTCGCATCGGTTGTGGAATGTGAAATGCGCTAATGCTTGCGCTAAACGCTACAGGACATGCAGAACATGCAAGTGCTGCATGGCTGTCAATTTTCACACCGCTGGAGGTATTTTTCACATTAGTCAACGTAAGCAGTGAATTTCAATGCGGTCCTCTGCAGCAACTCCGGGTGATGCATTGATGCTCACACATGCGCCCGGAAGACACTTAGCTTTTCATAAACAGCATGTTGTTCATTTTTAGCATTCTTTAATAGGCCGTAGAAAAAATAGGAGCAGGGCTGTGACATGATCAAGCCAGATTTAAACCTGAGGAATGCAGACCTGTTGTTTTAAGGGCAAGTGTGCTACCACTACACCACGGCTCTGGTATAATGCTAGTCATCTAAGATTAGCTAATTAAATGTCACACAACCACTAAACATTTAAGGGCATGTCCAGCTAACAAGGTACGTTCTCAAAGCGTTCGCTCACGTTCTCTAAAAGTTCTGTCATTATTTTAAAAAATATTCTTGCAGTAACATGAGTAGAATATTTAACATCATATATAAGTAGTAAGTGGAACTAACAAGAATAAAAAATGTTATTATTTTCCCAATAATATATATTATTATATGATGTAATTTTTATCTGATACCCTCCCTGTACAACTACAGAGTGATTTCTGGCACATAAATGTTACGCACAGCAATTAGGTTTGTTTTGATAGCTAATGCATAAATTTTAACACTGTTCAAACATCACAGTCAAACTCCACTCCGCCACTTTTTATGTGCGGAGGTGAAGCGTCACTTTTGCTTTTAAGCGTTGCGGAGATGATGTTGTGTCTGAAGTGTTAAGCCAGGATATCACGTTTCACCCCAGCGCACAGTGTTTTGATTTTCACTGAAGCTCAACACGCCTTACAGAAGCAAATGAACTCAAAGTTCTCATCCTGAGAATTCCTCGCATAGCTAATGGGCTTTGCTACAATTTACCGCCGCTTGAAAACGTCTCGTGCAAACGTGCAAATCAGAAATGACAATTTTAGGTTGTAAGAACGTTTCTCTAGCATTTCCATTAAATAATAAAAACATAAAAATGGTATTTCAGTTATAGGAGCAGTCAGAACGTCATTTAAAATGTTCTTGCATTACTGCAAGAACATTGTGATAATGAACCTTTAGAGAACATTCTGGGAACGTTTCCTGTTAGCTGGTGTTGTATTTAGGCTTCCTGACACTTCCTTCTATAAATGAAACAGTGAGCTCAATGCAGCATTCGTTCACCCGCTGGCAGTGTGGCAGTGGTTATAAATGAATCTGAGGTCACATGTAAACACAGTTTAGTCAGAGTCAAAGCTCATTGCTGATATACAAACATCAACAAATTCATTACCAGCTTGCATTAGCCAATCAGAGAACGTCTCACCTCTCTGATTAAAATATGTATCTGTTTAAATAAAAAGGGGGCGGGGTTTAAGAAATCACATGGTTTTGTTCTCTTTGCCAAAACTGTTTAACAGAGCAAAAAACAAAACATGCAGCCGGTTTTATTTATGACTGGGGCTGATTAAATAACCTGTCATTTATATACTAAAGGATGCTGACAAACGTTAATTTAATGTTAATAGGAAAATAAATAAAACACCAAAAACTCATCAAACAGACTGGACATTAACATCTGACAGATCCATCCATAGTCTGCCAGAACAGTTGATTTGGGTCCGACAGCTACAGCCCAGCTGGGAAGTTGATCTCATCGTATGTTCTGTCATCTTGGGCTAATCTAGAACAGCATTGCTACACATTAAGCTCAAGATTAAAGGAAAGAACATTCCGGAACGTTAAGAAATGGAAAGAGAAAATTACACTCGGATGAGCTGCCAGCGCTCGTGTTTATTCCTATTTCAGGCTCTGTGCCGTGCGTTCGGACCCGCGGGGCCTCAAGTCTTTTTATGGATCAAGGAAAAACTGGCAGCGATCGCGACGGAGTGGCTGCCGCTTCACACATTGGGTCTCAGCGTTAGCCCGGCCAAAGAACGTTAGCAGAACGTTGGCTAACAATCTGTAAAAGTTGTCAGAAAGTTCTTGCAGTAAAGTAGAATTAGTAGAATATTTTCTTACTTTAAATATAATTTACTTATATATCATATAACTATATATATATATCATAAAAACATTATTCTTAAGCAGTTAGTGGAACATTTTTAAAATATAGAGAGAAACAGCCTGGAACTCTGTGCAGTGTTGTTTAACTTAGTTACCCCTAAAACTATAAATATATTTATATATTTAAGAAATATATAGAAGAAAAAGTAAAATATAAATACAGCAGTAGAAACTCTCTTTCAAAAGTCAGAGGTTAAAATGATGATGTGAAATTAAAATGTTTCCAACACAAACCCCTCAACAGCTTCTCGTTCTTTATTCCTTTTGTCCACGAAAGCGACTCGTTTGGTTTAACGTGTCGGACGAATGTGTTTATGTTGTGGAGGAGATAAAAAAGTTCCACATATAGCACTAGATACATGACTGCTTTCTACACCGGGTTTATCTGGGCCTTCTGAACGTCGCTGGAACTCACACAATATCAGCGTCAACAATCCTTCAAACGCTTCAGCGCTCGTTCGTGTCTCCTGGCCTCCGGACTTGCGGCGATGAAAGTAAACAAACATTGTCTTACCTGGCCAGGTAACTTGAGACCACTCAACTTCCTGCGGTGGATCTGTTAAGAGCTCAGCTACCCCCCTGTTAAGTCTGTGCCGCAGGCTGCGGGGGCTTTACGAGGTGGGGGCTGCTAATGGACCTTAGCTGCATTAAGCTGAAAGCAACACCTGTATGGAACGAGATGGAGGGGGGCTGAGAGAAGGAGGACGGGGTGATTTGTTGGGTGTGAAGTTTGTGCACCTATTCAAGGGAAGTTCATTCTTAGAGAAAGTAAATGTGTCTCATTCATTCATCACCAGGGAATCTATCAAAATGCTTTAATTGTGTGTGTGTGTGTGTGTTAAATCACAAAACTGGAAAAATTAACACATTCTCAATGTTTTTTTACACTTCACAAGTTTGTTTTAGCAAATTTGAATCTGTGCATAAACAGAAACTGATGTGTGCGAACACAAGTTTGTGTAAGTTCACTGTAAGGTCAGACGCGGGTCGAACCGTCATGCAGACAGTTGAACTTCCTCAGAACGGCTGTTCATGCGTTTTATTCAGAGGTTTTGTTCTGTGGACTCACACTGACATATTAGCATGAAATGTACCCAAATTTCCTCATATCTGCTGCTGAACGCACACAAATGTACGATTTGTGCTGGAGATTATATGTCCTGAGAGGAGATGATGGAAATAAACCCAGAGATTTAGATTAAAGTGGATTATAATGATCAAAT
>JBAJNP010004322.1:0-32651 GCA_036877545.1 Yasuhikotakia modesta | reverse complement strand
GCTCCGGGTGTGTGTGTGTTCACAACTTGCAGTGTGTGTTCACTCCTCACATGGATGGGTTAAATGCAGAGGTCACATTTCGGTTATGGGCAACCGTAACTGAGAAACACGTCACTTTCACTTTCATATGGAGCCCTCACACTGATTTCATACTGAATTTCCTGAACTGAAGTCACACCGTTTTGTATGTTAAACCACTTAGTTTTGAGGACACAGGAAATGTCCTCAAATGTAAATGTAAATCATGTTTGTTGTTACACACATCATTATACACATTTGTTTCCTTGTAAACCACATTTACCGGTACAAACACACACACAATAAAAATATGGCTGCTGTCATATTAAATATAGCTTTGCAAAGCATGTGGTGACAAATTTATGTTAAAGCGCTGAAAGGTGCCACACACACTTTTCATGCACTAAAAATGCACTAAAATAAACAGGAATCTAAAAATAAACTACAATCAGCGTAAAAGAACAAAGTTTTACATCTGATGTTCAGCAAAATTAGAATCTGTTTAACTTTCTCCTTATGACTGTATCTCACCCAATTACCACTGAAGCATAAATGCTCTCATAAATGTTTTGGTTGGTTAACATAGTCCTATAAGAGTTAACATAACAATAACAATAAATAATTTTTTTTACCTTTCTGAAAGGCTTTTTTCCTATTGTCTGCCATCAACTGTAAACAGGAATTCTGGAATTCTGTGGAACAAAAGTGTTTGTTTTTCAAAGGAAAAACAAGCAAAATGTTTTAATATGTCTTCTAAACAAACACAGCATGCATTCATTTTACATATTTCGACAGTGATCTGTAATGGAAAATATTACTGCACATTAATATCAATGGTGTTGAGCCAACTCTAATGTGTTTTGCACTCAGACACTCTAAAGGGAACCGGATATGTAATGGTGAACTTTGTGCAATGTGCATGTTTTTATATTAAGTGGTTTTAATCTCGCACCATCTGTCAGAGTTTGTGTATGAAAAAACCCACAACTATTTTGAGTGAATACTGTAAATTCTGAGAACAGAGATGGAAAAAAGACGTCAACATCTCTAATACTCTAAAATGTGTGAAGAAGTATCTGAGCGAAATGTATCTATATGAAACAGATGAAGGGTGTATTATACAGCTCAAAATAAATGCGCCATACCTGCTTTGTTTGGCCCTTGATCTAAACTTCTTTTCATCTTGCCGCTGTGGTCTGTGGCATCACCGGTTTGCTGCAGACACTTAAAAACACACTAAATGTGACAGATTTCACACACAACAGAAACATTCCTGCTAAATACAAACAGATCTCACTAGTTTACATTTTCAGATGGGCTGTGTTGGTTTTTGGATGGTAGACTGGAAACCTTTTCCCATTAACCAGTCAGTTGGTTTTGACTGACCATTTAAACTGGTACCATCTTTTTGATGCGTTTTTCTGTCAGCTAGAATGAGGACGGGGCTAGCTGTTTTTGAAAGTTAGCTTCTTTATAGGCACATACATTGAAGTTTTAGCTACAAAAATATATTTGTGATAATTTATTTATCCTAATTCCTTCAAATCAATATTTTAAGAAAATTTTTAGGACTATTTTTGAAAGATCTCAGACCATCAGAACTTATGGTTAACCTCAATCCTGTCTCTGCTTTCCTCTTGTATCTGCTGCTGTTTCTGCTTCTCTGCTCCCTCCACAGGTTCTTCTAGTTTCCCGCTTTGTTCTTCTCTCTTGCGGACCACCTCGGCCCTCAGACCCTCCACCTCGGCCTGCAGGGCCAGAACATGATACAGGGACAGAACAGACAGGGAAGAAGAGGTGATGACAGCAAGAACCAGGGCCACAAGAACCCATGGAAGCCTTCCACCTTCACCACGGCTTGAACAAACATCTCCAGCAGGCATGATGGAAACAAACTTCTAGGAAAAAGACTGGTAATAAGTGAACAGACTAACAGACTTTGATATGTTGATACTTTAAGATGCTTTAGAAGATTTTGACATTTCAAAGAAGTTGCTTTCAACCCACCTCAAAACATTCCTTCAATCATTTGAGATCTTCACAGGCAGACAATTTCTGTCAGACTGATGTTGGGTCACAGATAATCCACAGACTAAAGCTCTTCTGCATGACTAGCCCTGCACTTCAAATCCTCTCTCTGATGTTTGCTGAGGTGGAGAAAGATGGCACTAGCAGAAGATCTTGCAGTCGGAGTCAGACACAACTAAATGTGCCTCACGAGTCTCAAGCTGACAGCATCAGCAATAAATGTTCTCCCTTTCCTGCCAAGCTTTCCACGCCTACCATATTGAACCACAAACAAAAGTTGTTTTGTCACCACTGAAATGTGGCTGTTCCGAACAACTGCGCTAAAGGTGAACTGAATAAATGGAAGTGTGTGACTTAAATTTGTTAATCATAAATTAAAAGCAAATACGAAAGCATTTACATTACACAAAGCAAACAGAGAGAAGCACAGTTCTGTTATAGAAATGAAACATTTACTTTGTCTTTTTGATAGCCATTGTGAAACAGGAAGCAGCGACTTTAAAAACAGACACATTTATCACAGAGTTATCAGAAGGGTTTGAATTCTTTATTGCATGTCACCACACAAAAAATAGAAAGTGTGATTCAATTCTATTTACAGAAATGGATGATTTGACTTGAAAAATCATAGCTCATAGAATGCATTGATAAAAGAATACAAACACATTCAGATGTGAATCAATCTGCTCGGCTATTTAGTGTAAAAGCAAATATAAACATGAGCAGTGCTTTGTATTTTTAAATATATTCAGTTTATGAACAGGATGAAATAGGATTTTCCCATATAAACTAGCCCCAGAGACAGGCCGGAACATGCCATGATTTATCAGCCAAATCTAGTAAACTCTAAAGTAGTATGTTGTTACTTTGTCATATTTTAGCATATTTGTATCACACTCTACCACACAGACATTCAATAGGTATCATGGCACATCACTGTGAGTCAAGCAAAATGCTTAGCAACAACAAAATAACTGAAAATCATAATCATATCTGGATTTGGGACAATTTCCTACAATCCCTAAAGGTTTGGAGGCAATTGAATTGGGCCTATAGAAATTGTTATTGTTGTAAACCCCTTCCTTACGTTTTTTATCTCTTATGCAATATTTAAATTTAGTAATGTCCTTTTCAGTGTAGGGTTAAACTATCAAAATAAAACATTTTGTCATTTGATTTGCTCACTCTGTCATTGCAAACTGGTGTGACTTTCTTGTGTTGGTAACACAACAAAATAACTTTTTTACATACAACAAAAGTGGATGGAGACTGACAAAAACGCAGCACAAAGGAATCATTCAATCGTATTTTAAACAACCTTTGCATCATATTCCAACTAATCTGAAGTGAAATCATAACTTTGTGTGAGAATGCAAAGATCATTTGAGATTATATTCAAATTTGGAGTCAAGACATTAACAATGGTTTGAGCACCCACAACAACTAAACAATATGAACAGCTGTGAATATGCGGAAAGCCAAATCAATTTAAATTTGTTTCCAGCTACATTTGCATACAGTACAAAGCTGTTGAACAGATTCACAAATCTTGAAAGCTAGCACAAGAATTTTATTGATTTTTTTTGTCACATTTTTGGAGTCTGACATCTTCACTCTTATTATTTGGGAAACAAATCAACATTCTTAAAAATATCTTGCCTGAGAATATGTGAATAATGGCAGCATTTAAAATTTGGATGAATTAATCCTTTAAGGGAACTACAACCAGTAAAATAATACCAATAATAAATTGTATTAACCAATAACCAATAACAAATGTGTTTGTGACTACATTGCAAACAGTCACAAATGTGTAGCTTTTCCAACACAATTCAAATTAAAACAGGTCATCGGTAGAGATTTGATGTTAAGCATTTGCCCTGATTAAAAAAACGAACACCTTTATTTACATTTTGTGCAAATGGACTGTGCTTGGAACAATGTCAAGCAGCTGTTATGTGCGATTTCACTCGTACTGTCAGATGACAACTAAGCCTGAGAGACAGCGATACTTTAGGCTTTTTGTGATGGTATTTTTGTTCAGCGCTCACAGTGTACTGCAGCCCACATCAAAATCACTGACATCAATCTACACTTTTCACACTCAACTTCATATGCAAACCCAAAACACAGGACCGAACAATGAGGCGATTTCCTGAGTGGATTTTTAACCTTCCGTCAAACAGAAGGCAGTGAGATAAATAAAGCTCAAGACATTACAGGCGAGTGCAGTTAACCTGAACGCATGAAATGCCACAGACAAAGATGACTGAACTGGGATCAGTTGCTTCTGATCCACAAATATATTCACTGGAACTTTAAAAGGCATAAATGATTCAAGGTTAAACTGAGCCCTCTGTTCTGTTTCCAAAAAACAAAGACAAAATAAGAAAATGATAACACCTTACAAAAGATATATATTTTGTAACGCAGCAGCTAACATGAACTAAAAATACTAATACAGCAATTATTAATCTTGTTTTAATGTTTATTCCTACATTTTCCCCCATACTAAATAAAAACGTACCTACAATACACTTACAGTAATTCATGCATCATGAACTGACATTAAAAATAAACAATAGCATATAAACGTAAAAGATTCAAGATTGATAATTGCTGTTTATATAAATAGTTCATATACTAGGTCATATTTGTCCATATAAGGTACCCAATGTTAAAGTACAGAACCTCATTGTAAAGGTGGTCCCATAAAAATATACACAGTATATTCATATAGCCTTAATTAGCCAAATAACTTTAATTTTTACTATTTGTATTTGCAGGTAATGGGGCATCTATATATTTATAGAGAGTATAAACATCTTATATTTATGTAAATGAAAAGGAGTGAGATTGCATTAAACTGATGCCTTGTGTCTGTAAAGATGTTACAAACACATCCATCTCCAGTAAATAAATGGGAGATGGTAAATAATGAATTACTGGTGTGTAAAAGAAATAGCTTGGGAATCTGAGGAGGAGAAAAACCAAACAGATGAATTGTACATTCAATCCCAAAGGGTTCAGATTAGAGCAGTTACTGGTCTAAATTATAGTGACATTAGCTGCTCCCTGCGTCGTCTCTTCCCTAGCATGGCTTTTGAGCAATTCCTTCATAAACTGCTCCAGAGCGGCAAAATACCCCTGGCACTGCCAGGTGTCATTGTGCGTCCCCTCCGGAAAGATGGCAAGGCGTTTAGTCCGGGAAGGAGACAGTTCGTACAGCTGTTTCATCATCACAGGCGGGATGAGTTGGTCTGATAAGCCGGAGATGAAGAGAGAGGGCATCCGGCACAGTGCCACCTGTCTGTGGGACAGGAATTTGTTCTTGTAACACCAGAGGGGCAGGTAACGCATGGGAAAGAAGGAGAACAGTGTGGCTGCCATGTGTGGGATGCTTAGAAATGTGTTTTCCACCATGACGGCTGCCACTCTGTGCAGGTTGCGTGAAGCCAGACGGATAGCTACCGCGCCTCCCAATGACCGGCCAAACAGAACCACCTTGGTCTTGTCAATGTCCGGCCGGGTCATGATGTAATCCAAAGTGGCCTCAGCATCTTGGTACAGTCCCTCCTCGCTAGGTTCTCCGTCGCTTTTTCCGTAGCCCCTGTAGTCCACCAGAACCACGTTAGCCTTCAGGTTGACTAGCATTAGCAGCGCGTTAGGCACCCGGTGGCCGATGTTCCCTGCGTTGCCATGGAAATACAAAATGGTGGGAGCGGAAGCAGGGTTGTCACCGGTGTAACGGAGCAGGATGAGGTTGAGCCGCACGCCATCTTTGGTACGGACGTAAACGTTCTCATGGGGGATCCCGGTCGGCATGGGAACGTAAAGGCGGGAGGAAGAAGGTTGATCGGGAAAGTAAAGCAACACATCCTGGAATTTGTACAGAATTCCGGCCACAGATGCCAAAATGAGTCCCAGCAGTATGAAGCCTCCATACAGGTGAAAGGTCAGAATGAGGGGCAGCAGGGAGACGCGACAGGCTCCCCACGACCACGCGCAGACAGTCAGTAAACACGCCTCCAGTGCCGCCCATAACCTCCAGGGCTTCTCCATGACAACCGGGATGACAAGAGAGTCTTCAAACTCACTGCAGGGAGAATCAGGACACATACACAGAGTAAGACGTGAGGGCAGAACTGGTAGAGATGTTGCTATAGCGACTGTACAGTACCACAGGAATTACATAGCAGGTTAAACCCAAACATGTTAAGATGCAGAACAACTTGTACAGAACAAAAATAAAAGCACAGATGCGCATATACTGAATGTGACTCAACGTTAAATGGAGTCAGAACTATTTGTTTTATATTATTTCTTTAACTAGTTGTAAGCAAACTGTAACATACAGTGAGATTTTTCCTTCATAAATAATCATCCTTTAGTTATTGTATGAAGTTAAAAATATGCAGTATTTTTGTATAATGAAATACCCAGAACCTTTAAAAGTAATTGATAAAAATGTATTTCCATTAATAATTATTAATAGTAATTATATGCATTTAGCAGCAAATATAACTACAAAATGATATATCCTATTGCGTGACATAAAGTTCCCATTCTTTCCATATTCCATACATTACGTACATAATATTGCCCCAGTACCTACGCAAATATAAATCAAATACATACATAGTAAATACACATACATTCATGCATTTAAATGAATGGGACGCAGTCTGATCACAACACGGTGTCCTGCTTTGGCCCTGATGGTATTCAGGGACCAAGTCCAGTCTTGAACGATCCTCATACAGATACACAGGAATGCAGATCAGAGTCAGTTTCACTCCTCTATACAAAACAACTCGAGATAAAGGAAACAAAACGGACTTTCTAAAGCAACATCAACTGAGTTATGAGACATAATAAAAATAGTAATTGTGATCTAAAAATAAACCATATAGTTAAACGGACTCATTTACAGAGATCACAGAACGCCCGCATTACACCCCTCAAATGTAGCTGGTTTCACCCTGCTGTTAACATGGTGCAGTTAATAAAAACACCCTAAAGCCCTAATTCAGATGACAGGGATCATAAACACCCTAAAGCCCTAATTCAGATGACAGGGATCATAAACACCCTAAAGACAGATTGATGTTGTCTGTTTGTGACAGCAGCTTTTCCCTCTGGACATGTACTGCACTGCTAATCATCCTCAAACACACATCTGCTAACAATCTCATGCTAAATCACTTACATTTATCGCATTTTTAGCGGCACATCATCGGAGAGATGAAGTCAATAGCAGGTAAAATTGTCATCTGTACAAACATCCCACGAAATAGCCGCTGATCCACTGAGGCTAGCAGCAAATCTAGCCAGTCTGCCGCCGCCGCTGCTGTGCGCTGGTGTCGCTTCCGGGACCTTCCGGGTAGAAACAGCGGAACCAAGTGCTGACGGCGAACACATTCAACAATATTAAAAGTTGTGTTTGTTTGTTTATTTGTTTGTTTGGCATTGTTAAGCATTCAAAATAGAATAAATGAAAATAATTAATTTGTGTTTCTTACTAGTTAAAATCTGTATTTCTATTTTTATGCTTAATTGTTTGTTTATGCCCCGCCCCGTTTTTCTGTTTTATAAGCGCTGCATACAAATTTCCTATATTGTCGGACTATATCATCAAATCAAAATAATACCATTAAACACCATTTCTAATGCAGATAATATATGTAGATATAATATATGTCTGTATTATGTAACAAACGTGGCAGTTTAAGCAGCTATATAGTTTTGAATGGGATTGTGGTTAGAAAAGGTCTGTACACACTGTATAGTATTTGCTTTCAAACTGTTTCATGTAACTATCTACACAAATAACAGGTATAACTTGTAAGGTGTATTTGTGTGTCGGCTTAAAATCTTAAACCTCTGTTGGCTTTGCCTGTGTAATAGTGTTTAGTGGGGTGCAGCAGTCTGGTTAGTCCGGTTTGACCTGTGAATAGCAGCTGGTTGGTTCTATTGAGGTTTTCCTCAATGTGTTGTGTATTTTGCTTGGTGTTATATTAGCTTCCTTTCACTGTGATATTACCTTACAACAATCTGTTTGACATTCACCTCACCAGCATTTAATTTCCTACATAGCAAAGACGTCCCTAATGCCCCACAAGTGACAGTAACCACAGCAACCAGAGCCATCGACTTATAAATGTCACTTGTCAGACTCACTATGCACTCGAAAATTCAAGACCACTCAGACACAAAGGAACAGATACTGTTTCTTATTTCATCAGAACACAACTTTAATCATTTTAGCAGTATAATCATAGCTTCGAAAAGATCATAACTCGTGAGATTGATTTATAAATTATTTCATCAAAGTTTGTAAAAAAATTAAATAGGTTACTGAACTAAATTATCTATAATATTACAATATACCGGTAGTATAATAATATTATTTTTTCAATAGTCATATTAATAATGTTATCTCTATATGCCTTTAAATCTTTCATCTTTTTTCTTAAAGTCATTGCTTTGCCCATAGCATCACATAACATCACAGCCTTCAGGTGCTAAAGTTGTGACTAAGAGGACAGTTCTTGTAAATAAAGCACTTCGCTCTCAGTATAAATCTCAGCACAAACCAACCAGTGATCTCTGACACTTAAAAAAGAGGATAAAAAAGGACACCAACTCAGAACACAGGGAAACCTCAAAATAAAAGAGAGACACACATTGTTTAGCATTCTCGTAACATATATACAACAGAAAAACAACTGAGGTTGAGGGCTGCATAGGTCCACAGGATTCAGAAAGAGAAAAGAAAGTATTTCTGCTTGTTAGGTGATTATGCCGTGTGGTTACTAGTTACACAACTGGATCTGTACTTGGAAATGACCATAAACATGAACTACAGTATATAAGCAATATTAGCAGGCATCTGTTACATTCAATCTGGTTGGTCGCTGAGACACATGATGACTGGACCCCACAAATACAGAGAAACGTGTTACGGAGGTGACAAAGTCAGACAAATCTGTGCCATCACAAAGGTCTAGGGTGACGTTAGTCAGCGCTTGCCATGAGTGGTATTGTTTAATGCGTGTTTGCTTCTAACAAGGTGTCTAACTTATCATTTGTTGCATTGTACCAATTATTTACAATGGAAACTGAATAATATTCAAGGACAGATTAAGAGTGAGAAGTCTCAGGACCAGAGACCCCGATTTGAGACACCAAATGAGAAGCAAATTGACATACAAAGTCGTCTCAAAAGGCCAACTTTATTTCAAACACCTGTTGTCATTTTATTTCTCAAATTTGAATTCAATTTCTTGTCAGTTGGGCATTATACCTCAGATTTGTAACAAGATGGCTTCCATTGAGGTTGTTGCCCAGGGCCTATAATCTATAATCTGTCCTTGGTTGTACTGACATAACTGAGACTGACTGCTGCAACTAACAAAACTCAAACCCTTCCTGACTCACATCACAAAGAATATATACAAAGACAGAGGAGCACATATATGTGTTTGATATGTACGATTGATGTAGGCATGTGTTGCTATAACAAACACCAGACCTTCTTAGCTAATTGTAAAGATTCTAGATAAAGTGGATTTGGTTTGTTTGGGGATGAACAGAAAGAATTGTTTCCATTCATTTCTGTTGCAGAGCAGGTGGTCTCAGATGAATGTCCAGGGTTAGAAAATAAATAAGTCATTTCTTATTCTCTGTGGTTCCCTCCAATAATTTTGGGTGAAATGATCTTAATGAATCCAATCCCTGCACAATCCAATCTCAGGATTCTGTGGCATATAATCTGTATTTCATAACACTGAACATTGTTATTTGTTCAGTTATTTGTCAGCTCTGATAGCATATTCAGTTTAAACAGGGTTACTGTATTAACAAAAATAAATGATAGACATATTGTTATAAATAAATGACCAAACAACCTGACAGAATCATTGAATAAAACTCTAGTCTAAATTTAAAAGCAATAAATGCCCAGATCCAAGTTCATTAATTTAGCTGGAAATTAAGAAATAACTACACAAATTAAAAAGACAGCAAGTATTTGGTCATTCAGGTCAAATGTTTTCAGCTCTGAGCTGAACTACATTAGCAAAAAACCTTTGAACATGTCATTCGCTAATGTTGGTTTACATCACCACAGGGCCAATGGATCATTTTCTTCATTAGAAATGAAAGTTATTAAATGTTCTTAAGCATTTTATCAATATTTGGAGTTTAATAGCATAGAATGTGCAGAACAGAGGATAATATTAGGAGAACAAAAGTTAAAATCTCATGAAGCGAAATGCTAAGCAGCAATAAAAGAATCTACAAATCACTCCTTCATTTTAGTCTACAGACAGACTGGTGGCAAAAGCGACCCATTTGTAGGACATGCATTATGTTATGTATCGAAATGGCAGCTACAAAACACACTATGTTCTTCTTTTATAGTTAGCCTACTTAGCTTTAGCGCTAAATGACAAGTTTATGACAAATGCATGTGTGTGTATTGGGCCAGTGTTGCTGTTCAGACATGTTTGTGATGTGTTATGAGTTTTAACACCACGAAAACAGATGTGTGATCGTGTCATTTGACAGGTTCACACTGAGGCTATGTGAGATCTGTCCTCAAGAAGGCTTCATATTTTGTGTGTATGTGTGTGTGTCACAGCAACACATCCTCATTTTAGAATAATACCTGTAGAAAACAATAAAATATATCAGCCCTTAACAATGTCTTACTTTCTCATTAACAAAGAATCAAACCACGTTTTCTTTTGACCCAGCCACCTGAGACAGGTATTATCCCTCCAATGTGGGGCAAGTCGATTGAACCCCAACCTCCTGCTTTTTCAAACTCATGACTTTAAGGTTTGAAACAAATGAATGTAGTTTTCACTGAGTTGCTTATGCCTCACGAGTCTCTACATGCAAATGTTGCAGGAACGTTTGAATGTGTTAACGTGATGGTTAAGCCCTTTACTGTAATAAGGAACATAGAAGAAACTGTTGTGTACGATGAATCCTCTCTGTGTTTGGGGTATTTTGACTTACAAGCTCTGATTGGCTGAGTTCATGCTGCAAAATAGCAATTGGTATGAAAAAAGCCCCTTTTTAAGGTGGAATTTATTCCTTAAAATTTAGCAGTGTAGTCAAAACTCTGGTTAAAACATGCAATTATAGAATATAGGGTAGAGAATATAATATATTATTATAATATATACTACTAAGGGCAAGAAAACAGATTTGTAGACTTTTTGTTGCTCCTTTAAGGGGACAAACACAAAAGGATTCTGGATATAATATTTTTAAGGACATTTTCAGTTTTGAGCACTTAACTGACTGACATAATGCTCTACACCCACACCCCCGAATCTACTGACCCCTCCTACCAGGAAATGACATCACATCAGCAACAAAAACATCAGGCTACCTGATAAGGTTGCGGGATCTTAACGGGAGAATCTGAGTTTTGGGCTTCATGTAGGTATTTGGGTATTTATCTAGGCAGATTTGTCAGGATTCAAACATATATAAACTCTATAGAGCTCTACAGAAACCCTCATAATGAATAGAGCAGCATTCAGAGAGTTTTTGATTACAAATAGAAACAAGAACATCTAAGTGGACACACGTATGCAAGCACAGGCGCACATGCACACACACTCACCCAGTCACCCACATAGACACTCACTCTTGAATATTCACTTTGATACTGTACATTGAACTCATCTGACAATGCCAATCCTTCCTGTACAAAGACCCAAATGAAAAGAAAAAAACATGAATTAGATTCTGTAGTCATCTAGTGCAACAGAAATCCAAACCATGGACACAGTGTAAAAAAAACATGGTGCGAGAAAACTCCGCCCTCTTTCGACAAAGGCTACGGTGTTGTCCCTTGTTCTTGTTGCTTGATTAAGTTTGTCCAGAGTTTGTTTCAGCTTTTCAGTTTGTTTTGTTTGCTTGGTTGATTGCATGTCCACAGTCTCCACCTGAACTGTACTGGTTGTCCCCAAAAGCATTAAAGTTACCCACTGTCCGTCACGCGATCGGGTTCGACACTGTAAACGCTTTGCTGGCGTTACTGAGTGGCTATTCCATCATTCCTCATTGGAGGAGCTGGAGGTGAGGTTGAACCCAGTGGGATTGTGGGATGCTGTGAGAGTGGCAACAGTATGAAGGAGAACGAGGACCAGCAGGCAGAGTTTGAGTCTGCTGTTGCACAGTCTGGAGGCTGCGGACGAGGTCAGGGATGTCCCGTGCTGACACGACGGGTGAGTTCTTTTGAGAGTGCCTTTGGAGCTGTTGTCCGTCCTGCTGTCCCATCGAACGTCGCAGCATTCTGTGTCTACATCTGAGGGTTTTTTCTCATGGAGCCCTAGAGCAGCAAAATACACTTGTTAACCGCTGCAGAAGACATGACAGGAAGTGACACAAAATTTGACAGGAAGTGCCCAAATGGTGTTAAACAAATATATCATTTAAATAGTGAAGTAGTTCACACAACAAACATTAAAACTGGGCGTAATTTACTAGTTCTCATGTTCTATGTTTGCCTCAGAAAAAAGCAAAGTACTTATATACACTTTTATTGTCCTGTATAAATTTAATGCTTACTTTTAACTGTAGCTGTAAGTGTTGTGTGTAAGATTTTGTGTAAAATTCTCCTTTTGCATTTAACAGAAAAGAAAAATCAATAATATGGGTATGGGAATAACACAAGGGAAAATAACACAGTCTAGTCCATTTACTTACTTTTCCACTTGACCTTGCAACCCATATATCAGCCATGACAGTTGTTTAAAATCATGTTTTGAGGATATGGGAAGCATATGTGAGGGAGTGTTGGATATAAACTTTAGCGCTGTGAGTCAAGTCTGTGTTAAGTGGGGATACTTAAAGGGCATGTAATTACAGTCTGACCACTCAGCCAGCCGGCCTGTGTGGCTGTGCTCCCTGTTTCCCATTTATCATCAGTCTGTCTCATTATAGCACAAGCCTGCGGGCCACAGAGAGGCCGGAGCATTCATTCGTATGCAGCACTCAGCGTGTATCCGCTGGGATTAGGTGATAAGCGCATCTTTGAGTACAGCCCTATAGTTCTCAACATTCAGATAACAGAAAACCCATTTCATGCCCTCTGGATTCATACACATGACTGGTATAATTATTTGAATCAAATAGAGGATCATTTTAAAATAAAGTGTTTATTATCCGCCCAGTCAGCTACATTACAATCATGCTTCTTGTTCCAGTTAAAGTGTACAGAAGAGACAAGAGCTGTACTTCCTGTTCCATCCACAAGGTGGAGACAGAGACGAAATTTTGACAAAATCAGCAGCACCGATGACTGTGTTAAAACTGTGACTGTGTTTTCGCAGGTATAAGGAGGTATGACGGCATTAAGGCATATTTTAGTTCAACATCCTGTTTACACAAATACCTTTTTGAGTTTTTAAAGGGTTTTTCACAATCCAGTGTGTTCGGTTTTTAATGGGTGTTACAAATTAAAATTTTGTCTTTATCATAAATAAATTCAACCAGAGATTCAATTCCTTGCCAAAAACATTATTTAAAATAAACACTTTGTTTTAGATCTTTAAAAGATGCAATGCAGTCTTTTAAAGTGCCTTAATACAAAATCGCTGACAGTTATTCTGTTCTCTCCATCCGCTCATACAGTAAAGCAGGAGAACAATCAGCTGATGTATCTGTTTGAGAAAGGTCAAGGTTCCCACCTGTGCATATAAAACTGGGGCTTCCTCCATAGATGAGCTCATCATTGTCAGGCAATATGAAGGGACACCTCTGCTGGACCTCCAGGCAGTAGTTCCTGCAGGGGATCCTGTTGCTGCAGTGCATCTGTGTGGTGTGGAAGAACTGGGCACAGACCCACTGTTTGTAGACAGTCTGCACAGAGAGCAGCACAGAAGGAGAGTTAGTGCTTCAGAGTCTCAGTGTGTCCATCACAATTACATCATTCTGCTACTGAGGTAACAGTCATCGCTTGAGCCCTCCCACCTGTTTATCCTGGCAACCTTACAGCCTCCCCAGCTAACAATTTTATTTGTAAGAACGTTTCATTAATGTTTCTTTTAAGTAAAAAATGTTCAAATATCCATTTAATTGATATAATTGGTGGATGTAAAAATATTCTTAAAACATTTTGCAATTCTGTAACCGTTTTCAAAATATTCCACTTACAATTTTAAAAATAACTAATAAATGAAATGTTCTAGTAACATTACTGTCAGAACGTTTTTTGATAATTTTGAGAAAACTTTAGGAAACAGTTAGGCAACGTTCTGAGAATGTTGTTCTCTGGGTCCTCCTTGATATAAACAAAGATGATACTTCAATTAAATAACGCTGAGATCTCCAATAAATCTCGCAAGCTGTGAAATAATAACCTCTAGGTAATAAAATGAGTGAAACCTTTAGTGGACCATCATGCATTTATATTGTCATTTATTTAGATAAACAACCATGACAACAAGCAGAACTCAACCGGTCCACCAGCCCTTCCTCACCTAAACATTTAAATACATCCAAACAAACCCATACGAGAAAGAATGATGTCACACGAAAACCACTCGGTTTGCCAGTTTCCTTTGTGAGCAACGCAACATCCTCCCCTCTGTTAAAAGGCTTGATGAATGGATCTTAATGCAATAATGATACCTGAACCAGTGACTGAGGTTTTCCAGCGGCCATTAGTCACGGCTGACCCAGCATGACATCACTTCCTCTCACCCACCATGAGCCTAATTGAAGTGAATCATTCTCTCCGTACACGTCTCATCTTCCTTCAGAGAGACAAAGGCAGAGAAACCCAAACAAACAAACATATTTGTATCTGCATTGGACTCCAGCAGGACTCTTCTCAACAACAGACCTGTTGCCTCAGTATGTTTGCCTCAGAAGAACACATACAGGTTCTCAGCTATAGGTCTCCAACCACAGCTCAGGCAATTATGACTGCAATGAATCACTGTCTTTGCCCTAAGCATAGAGTCTTGCCTGAATGCGTCGCACATGGTTATACATCACGTCACGTCGCCATCCGAGATAAAATATTTATGTGGCGTCACTTGTATAAACTCTTTAAAAAGCACATTTCCTTCCACCGCCTTGATCCAGAACCGATTTGGTTCGCCTGTGAGCGCTTATTAGATTTGCAGAGAGCAACATCTCAGCAGGCGATTGCTAATGCCTGTTCATATAATGAACCCCTCCTGAGGTGGAGGTAAAGCAGACGTTTGTGGAAAATGACAGATCACAGAGCAGGGGACGGCCACAGGCAGGTCATTTCAGGCAGGTCTGACTGACATTCAAGGCAAGAAGCTTTTCACAGGTAAAATAAGCTTTTGTAGGAGTTATCTGAGGACATGATGTGCTTGAGTCAGCATTATAGCTCAACATGACACAGCCAGGCTTTTGACTTCAGCATAACTCATTCTGGCTAGGAACCGCCCACCGGCCTGCACTCAAACTGCCTCTTAAAGTTCAGATTCTTAAATCATTAATGTTGCAACTTTTTGTTTAGATGAAAAGCACTTACACTGATACACAGATTTATGGTTTACCGTTTATGCTGCGTTGCGATTTTCACATGTTTGTACTGCTTAAATGCAGCTTTATGCAGAAAACTACTGTTTCTGTTCAACAAACCAAAATTTATGAATAATATAAAATATTTCATCTCAATATTTCATATATATATATATATATATATGCAGGCTATTGCTAATGCCTGTTCATATAATGAACCCCTCCTGAGGTGGAGGTAAAGCATATATATATATATGGTTTACCTCCATGATGAGACTGTCCGACAGATAAAATTACTTTGTGTTGAAATGATATCTGAAATCAATCATGCCACAGTATTCGGCCGGTGTGAAAAACTCATTTAAACTCTGTTCCACAACCCAATGAACCTTGTTGTTTACACACTTTAGGAAACTGCCTCTACAAAACAGAGCCGATGTTTCTAGCTTAGGTGACATATATTACAGTACATTCCAACTATGCATTTTATGTGTATATATTGAGAATTTAACCCATGACCTTGGCTTGACCACCTGAGCTGAGGCTGTTATACAAACAGCCCATGCAATGGCAATGGAGTTATTGTAAAGCAGCATAATTACATTCTGCAATTGACAGAATTGTACAATTGACAATTTTCTCATGTATTGATAATCTGTAATGTTTGTCAATGACAACACATGAAAAGCCAGTGTAATATACGGAAGTTCCACTAGATGGAACCATAATCACCTGCGTATTAGTGCAATAGTTGTCAATAGGGTGCGATTTTTACATCATAACAACAAGCTAACAATTCCATTAAATCACAAATGTAGACACACTCAATAAAAATTAGATTCGTTTATGCATAAGGCTCTTATATCCACTAGAGCCAAACAAACAAAAACAAAATAATTCTGTGGGTTTGAGATAAAGAAAGAAATGTATAAAACGTTTAATATTAATACTGGCCTCATAAATTGACATAAATGAGCACGAATCAAGCCACAGACACACAACAAGCTACAGCTGTACAGTATCTAACTCAAAGATAGCTGCTGTTCAATATGGATTATTGCAGACACTAAAGCATTCTCAAACGTTTTTCCAGCGCTGAGTGATGGGTGAGGTGTTGTGACACTTTTTTTTAAAGTGACAGACAGTTTAAAGAAAGAGCTTCAGTGAGGTGAGATGAAGGCTTGGCGTGAACACCTCAAACAGTCACGCTCACGCGCACATACCCATGTCCACGTGGCATCATGTGCAGGGCCCTGGAGACTGCGAGGGTGGCGACACGCTGGTGGCATTTGGAGTCGGCACATGATGACATTAATCCAGAGCTCATTTTCAGTGCCACAGTCTGGCAAGCCTGCTCACACTGACATAGAGGAGCTAATTCCTGCAAATCCTCAGAGACTGGGCGTTTTGTGCAGACACACATCTTTCATCTGCCCTATCATTGCTTATTTTTCCCATTCCCTTCAGCCTGAGGTGTGGCGGTCTGTCCATCCTGGTGTTGGCTCATGTGATTGGCCTATGTGAGATTTATCTGCAGTGACCAATCACAACACAGCACAAACAACAATGAGACCTTCAACAGAGATGGCCAATGTGTAGATGCAGACAGACAAACAGACCCAAAGACGATGTTATTGCGTACAGGTTGCTCTTTCAAAGCTTAGGAGACGTACTGACATTTTAAGTTACATTTCATTCAGGTACCAATTGTATCTCAAATGTTTTTCCTACAACGTCCTAAAATAGAAACAAATGAGACAATAAAGCAAGCCAATGATGCTATAAAATGAATGTGGACACCTTAGCCTAGATAACTTGATGAGAAATGTTTTAGTTCACATTGTAATCTTCACATTTATAACTACACAAGTCGCATACAGTGCATCGAATTTTAAAGTATTAGTTTTCAAGTTCCCTCAGAATCAAACCTATAGTCTTCAGAAAACAGACATCTTTGACTTTGTGAGGAGACAGATGTGAGATTACTGGGTCGCTTCATGCGGGAGCAAATCTGAGAAGCTGGCGACACAAGCGAAAGGCTCAATCTGTTCGTCATCTAATCTCATTGCTTTCTAGGATAAACAACTGAGAAATCCTTTCCTGTAGGGAGACAGCACAAATATCTCGTCTCATAAATCTCACCACAGAAACAGAGATTCCCGAGTAAAAGCGTTTAGAGTGCGTCACCTTTCGCATACGAGCCGTTATTTCCCTGAAAACTCTCCCCATGTGTGAATATTTTTTATTGCAGGATGAGTTGGGAATGACCCCTCTGAATCTCTGCTGTCCTGTGCTCCATTAGAGATGTGATGAGGGCTGAACCCTCTCAGATGAGTATAAATGTATTATCGCTGCTCAGCCCAACCTGAGCTATGGGGCCAGCTTACATCATGAGCACAGCCTCTGAATGCGGCTGAAGGACGCTGCATTAAAAGAGCCATTCATGTTTTTAAAGGCTGGTTAACACTGCGTTGACTGCTTCTGTCCTTGTGTTCGGTTGTGACCTGAATATTTGCCTTAATTTACAGCTATGTGAATGACTAATATAATAAATACATTTTGTGCTTTCGTCAGCTAATATGATGTCACATAACTCAGTTATTAGAAAGCATAATTTGTCATTTTTTTCAATCCCCTGTCAGCCTGTTTCTTTATCCCTTCTGTTTAGTCTCAATAGTCGGTTCCATGCGCCATTGACTTGCTCGGAGCGGCCAGCAGATGGCGCTGGAGTAAAACTGGACCACTGCAGATTTCATCACTCAGCAGTAACTCATTCACCAGGATATGGCAATGCTGCCTTTGTCCTTCTTGCTGCAGGGTGACTATACACTCATATACTCAGGATACAGAGTCCATAAACATCTGTGGCCCTGCTTTCAGATATAACATATGGTTAGAGTCGCACCCTCTACTGACTCCATACATTGTCCGCTGCCTGTTAGATTTTACATGGTACATTATTGCACAATAAACAGTTTAAACAGTATGTTTAAATGGACCTGATAATGATCGTAGTAAATGGTGTCCGGTTATAATCTTTAATTATAGAAATTAGGAAATGAAAATGATCATTTTCTATTTTTAATTCTGTTTTGTGTAAAATTGTCTTTTTGGCAATTCAATGAAAATATTACTCTGCAAATGAATGCTGAAGTCACAAGCAAAGCATTATGGGATACAGCATTTTTCGTAGGCTGCCCTATGACAAATGTAACAGGTCATCCATGTTTTCTGGATATCTGCATACAGTTAGATACTGCTGAAGGAGTCAGTATCAGTATGCTGTTTCATACTGTAGCCCCTGTGCTCAGACAAGCATCGATTGAGCTACTTTCTGCATCACATGAGCTAGATGCATCACAGAAAATGCTAAAAATGCAAGTGCAAACCTCACTTCTAAATCTAGGCGTGATGAAGAAAACAGGGCAGAAACGCAGACAGAATCAAGGGCAGTTTCTGATGCAGGCTTTGTCACATTTGCTCCCAGGCTGCAGTATACAGGAGATGGTGTGATCTCATTAGTATGAAGAGTGGAGGGAGCATCAGAGCTCTCAGTCTGTGCCCTACTTACCTAAACCCTGAGCAGAGACCTGCCTGAACTGGGACCTGCATCAACTGGCTACATTATATTTGTCACTTTTACAAGTCATTTTTTCTTTATAAATAAATTGCACAAAAATGTCACTGCAAATTATATTGTCAGCTTCAAAAATTGTAAAAAACTGTAAAAAATGCATACATTTCAAACTTCTGCTATATTTTCAATGACCTCGTTTTGCCTGAGTTTACCTCAGAAGTTTACCTCAGAAGTAAATTATTTACTCTCATAATTTTGTGAAGTGAGATGTTAAAAAACTAAACTACAACTAAAATAATATTAAGACTTACTCTTAAATAAGACTAAGACCGTGAATATTGATCTAAATCTTTATTTAGATTCATTTAATGATAGTTTGCAGTCCAGCTAACACTGAGACACAGGTTTGTAAACACACAAAAATCAGTAACAAACATTATCTTAACGTTTAAGAATGTTCCACACAACACCCAGTGTCTGTCCATGTTTATACCAAAGATTTATGTTAAATGTCACAAATTTGTTTTGATTAGTGACTTACAATTTAAATATAATTTTGTTGTGTTATTTTTAGTGTTTTTAGAAACTTTCCCCTCCTTCTAATCACGCTTTCTTTCCACCCTTCACTTTTAATCTGACAGTCTGTGTTTAACTTTCCATTTTCAGGCATTAGCCAGCTGTCCTAGAGGACTACATTATTCCATTATGAGCGGCCTAATAACATTGTAATTGACGAAAGGCCTTTCTGCAGTCTCAGTATTGGTTTTTAAAAGCCTCCATTGGCTTGTCAGTGGCTTGCCTTTGATGTTTTATTTGCCTCTTTCTCCACAGCCCCGACCAGAAGACACAGATCAGAGCTGGTGTTAAACTCTCTCTAACTCACTCATTCGCTGCGTCTGACAACTCAGGTTCTTAAATCCTCCAGCAGCTAAAGCCGGGTCAGACAGGAGTGGCCTCAGAACTAACCGCAGGAGTTTTCAGTGTCGCTTCAAATAACATTTGTCTTTTTCTTTGTTTCCAACTGATTTTGTCTTATAGCCAACTTTATAAACTCAAATAAACTCAAAATCTTTAACTCATATTTTTCTGAATACAGATCAGTGTTGTCATTATAATTAAAATGGTCATAACTACAATTCACAAAAAATTATATACTACATATATAATGTAGTCCATTATAATTAATCATCTAAGGTACCTTATTTTTTCTGTTTCTTTTATGAAACGCTTGACAGTTCAGGAACCAATCAAACTTTTCTTCTCTCCTGATTATGAGCTTATTGGTGGTGCTTGCAAAGCAACTTGCCCTTAGAGACACAAAGGTTATAGGTTCGAGTCCAAGGTACCACATGTACTAATAAAATGTCACATTAATAAAAAGTATTTATAACTTTTTAATATCACAATAAAAAGTTATTTTGGATAAAGCATTGCATTGCAAAGAATAAATGTGAAAGTGGCACATATGTCAGCAGGTTTTAAATACCACCTGTCATTGGTAGAGATTTAAATGTGATGATTTGACTGACAAGTGAAAAAGACTAACAGGTTCAACAAAGAGGAATCAATACTCCTGAAAACCTGCTAAAGTACCGCTGGTCGCAAATCAGTGCTCTGTTTAACAGCATCACTGCTTTAAAGTGACACGTCACAGGTCAGAAGGTCAAAGGTCAGAGGCTGGCAGGTGCCTCCTTGGGGACTGAGGGCATAACGCATGTGAGGCAGGTCAAAGAGCGGCCCACACATTTACCACAGCAGGAGAGCCTTACAACACGCTTCCGGGTCAAAGGTCACGTCGCAATCTGCAGTCCTACTTTCAGCCGCACACAACAACAAGAGTCAATTTATTCAGATGGAGACAATGAGAGACAAAGCTGAGAAACAATGGAGCGACTACACATTATACTAGCTGTGGTTTTACCATCATGCATGAACACCTATTAAGACAATTTCTTCAAAAGAATCATTAAATTATTCAACAAATTCGAAACCTTGTCGGTGGTTTTTAAGAACTGTAAGCACCCTTCCAGTTATACAAAACCTTTTGAGCTCTGGCTGTAAAAACATTATGCTGGTGTTGTAATTATAAAAGGAGTACAGCAGTCTTACACAAATATGCTTGGGTCAAACTGAGGCACTTAACGGTTATTATTTCCCTAATGGTAGGAAAATTAAAAGATTGCCAAACTGAATGGAAATAAAGATCTAAAGTTAGTCGTTGAGGAACTGAGAATGAGCCTAAATCAGTGTATCAACTTTAATTATAATACTGTACATTTTGATGATATAGAAAAACTCAAATCGAGTTTGACTCAAGTCAAATTATATCTAGTTACAGTAATACATGATTTCCATCTTTATCATTTGTGGGTTTAATGTTTTGATGCAACATACAGTATTAGGACACCTGATGGCTATGAGACATTTACTGCATAACAGAAATTACCCACAATTCTGTGTGATATTGCACCTATTAACCTCTACTAACCCATTTCATCTGTGGTTTATAAAGCTTGTAGCTAATACACTACTGTTTACTTGGGAAATCCACAGAAACAGTAAAAAGATGTTATATATTCCAGCAGTTCAACTCCAACATTATAAATGACCAGTCAGCCCAAATGAATACATAAAAAAGCGCAGCTTCACAGCAGATACACAATGCTTGCTAATTAAAATACCACTGAAGCACACAGCACAAGTACATTTCCAACCTAACTGAATATCCTCAATAAAACATATGAGCAATATTTTATGTACAAACAATCCCAACGAGGCAAACGCAATTCTAGCAGTCATAAAAATTAGCATAATGCTACTAGACGCACGCTGTTCTTGAAGCATTCGCTAGGAGTGAGATATGTGTTTTGTGTGATAAGAGATACAGATGTACCCCGGCTAATAACGCTTGTTATTCCGCTAGCAGGATCAGTGTGCTAAGCAACAGTAATTTTAGACTAAACAAAGCGGGTGGACGCTTTGGTGGAAGGTTGGCTAGGCAACCTTCGTTCCTCATTACATTTTTAGATAACACAGTGCCCTAAACAAACTGCACACAGTAGTAGGTGCAAGGCGAAAGATTATTGTCATGTTGCCCTCTCTGTGTGGTGCAATAACAGGGAGAAGTGAACTGGGAGGGGGTGTAAGAGATTTACAACAAGACTGAAGTCACACAAAGCTAATATTTCACCTGCAGCACACAACACACTGAGGCAATGAGGCCCTTTTACATCCTACAGTCCATCAGATAATAAATAAAGCCTTTTAATATGACATGCCCATGCCATGTAAATATCATTACCAACAAGCAGGCCTTATTATACGCTTTGTATCTTATTAAATATTTAAAACACAGCTCAGACCAAGTCAAATACAGATGACGCTAAATGAAGTGGGCAGCTTTCTGTATTTGGTTGCAGTATTAAGGTTATGAAGAGAGAAAGCGTTTGAAAAAAACAAGAAAGACGAAATAAGCATTTATTGTGGCAGTTCTGTCACAAGTATTATAACAACAGCCTTAAATTCATTTGAAGCATTGCATTTTCAATTAATCCAACTGTATAAATTAAAAAAGATGAATTTATTGGCTTATCCGCTCTCGGCTTGTCTGCATCTCCATCTTTTGATGTGTAGGTTTGTTCACTGTAATTATATACCTGCGTCTTGTGCTCAGCATGAGTCTGGAAACACAATGTTACTGTCATCACTTCAGCAAGCGGTTTAACTGTAAGTGTCTCATCTGCAGGTTAAACAGCTGCCCAACACAACACAATGGTACTTCCCACCGCAATTACTGGCTGTTTCATACACACACACACACATTGTGCACTGTTCTTCTGTCCCTCTTCTGCCTGGACATGCTTCTGCCGTCTATATTAGGCTTCAGAACTGACTGTGCTGTACACCAATGGGATGTTACCTCAGCCCAACCCACTCAATAAAGCTATAATATGTCAAGATTACAGTCAGCCCCTTGGCTTGCCTTACAATGAGAATCAATAGCCAGACAGCCTTAAGAATGAAGAGATAAGAGAAAAAACACTGAGGGATTAGGCCTGAACTGGGATGAGAGTTGCCCACTAAGGACACAGAGCTGGAGAAAATGGGATTTATCAATGAAGAGTTAAAAGAGAATCTTAGGAACCAATAGCATGAGAACACGCAAGAAAAACTGTGAAATTAATATCTTTTATAACGTAATGAACTACTGACCTTTAAAAACACTCTATGATGAAACTGAATGAAATATGCAGATTTGACACACTGATGAAGCTCCCATGTAATGAACAAAGCTGTCTACACTGCAAACAGTGTTGTGTGATGATGTCATTTTGCTTGCGTGTGATGTACAGCACATTCTATATGACAATCCACACACATGTACAATGATAAATGTCCAGATAATTGCGTTAGTGACAATTAATGCGACAATTAATGAGTTTTTTAAGGTTTATGATGCAATGTGATACAGTTTGCACACAATTACTCAAAATGTTGACTTTTTTTGGGGGGTATGACATAATTGACAACAACACTATGTCTACGTGACATTTAGCCAATTAGCAGATGCTTTTATCCAAAGCAAATGAGAAATACCTCAAACCACTTTAACACAAGAGTTACAGTATCAACACAACCAAGTTTTTCTTATGATTATACCTGATTTTCTTATGTACAGTTCAAACCATGAATTTCTTTTAAGGAATATAAGTTGGTGAATCCATTAAACTAGGTGCCAGATCCAATTTCAGATGTGCCGGATCTGACTTGTTCCAGCACACATAATGCCCTGGTGTTTTGGAGATAATAATGGTAGTGACTGCAAGTCACCAGAAATGTGATGCTGAAATGGGTTCAGTCATGTTATTGGTCAACTGGAGGTGACGAACTCCAATCATAATGCATAGAGTGGAGGTGACAAACCGAGCCTTGTCTTTCGGTTTCATTGTGTTTGTGACACTAAGTTCCGTTTCCATTATGTGGTACAAGGCAGGAACACTTCACATGATCAGACAGCAGAACTGGTGCTATCAAATATTAAAGCTGACATTCAGTTCAGCACAAGCAACGCTTGCAGAGAGCACACAGAGAAGACAATAGACAGATCAGACACAGCACAGCAGTTAACCTGACTGCTTCATACATGCTGGTGTACAGTATTGACCTTTAATATAGACAAAATACTTGGTCAATTAAATAGACCAAATATATAGGTCAAATAACCCAAATATTATATAAAGAATAAGTACTTGAAAATATAAACATTAAAACATTCAGCTTTCACAATCCATTTTACTTCTATAAACTGACACACAGAATGTTCAATGAGTAACAAGTAAGACTTTATTTTATCCTCTCAGGCACTGATTGGCTTGTGAAAAGTGGGCCGTCCATGTTAGAATTGAAGCTGATGCAAAGGAAATCAATTTTGGTTGTGTTGTACAGTATTTTACCTCAAAAGTCAACAGTAAGCTTTCAAAAAATTATTGAACAAATTTAAAAAACAAGTTTTAACAGTACAATATGCAATTATTGCATATTGATGTAGAAACAAAGCATAAGAACTGCATACAAATTTTTGTTTTCAGATATTCCCTAAAAGGTTTCCTAACCCCACCCTCCTTTCAGCTATTGGACAACCAAATACATAGTCCCACCCCCAGCTCTGTTTCTCAGGAAAATATCATGTTGGATGGCTCTACTGAACACAGCCATACTGAAAGCGCCACACAGCCACAGTGTTTTAAACTTCTCAGTTAAAATCAATCTACCAAGGGTATATCCTTGTCTCTCCACATTAAATTGAGATAGGAGAAACGTTTTTGGCATCGAAAATATTGCACACAGCAGCTTTAATCAAAACAATTCCTCCATTACCCACAAATGCTGTTATGTTCTCATTTTCTGCCATTTGCAACTGACATTTCAAATCTACATTTCTACAAAATTTCTATTCTTTCAATATACTGCCAAAATGAATCAGTCATAAAGAGAGACAGCCCTGCTTTAACCTACTCTAAATATAAAGCATTGATTATGTTCAAGGTGCCTTTGCAATAACAAACACTGCAGATAATATCATGCGCTAATGTTATATATTTATTCAGGTATTTGGTTTTGCATACTATGAGAAATGAATTACCACTTTGCAGCTGGTTGAAAATATTTACTTCTCTGTGTCACAAAACATTTCCAGACATTTTAAATGATAAAGGACGGGGTCAGAGTTGAGGGAGAGCTCTGTTGAGGGAGAGTACTAGATTTAGTACTGCTGCATGTTCTGCAGCAGATATATAGTGAAAGGCCTACGATATGAGAACTGTACCACAGCCTACAAGGTTATAACACACACACACTGTACAGCAAAAATAACATGTCAAACCCCATGGAGACTCTTATTTCTAAACACTAGACGGTCAGTAATCAGATTGTTAACCATGATCCTTTATTTAAGCTGTTTGAAAAGACAGTTTCTCATTCACACATGCAAGACTGGAGTATGAGGCTCTAGTGCTGGGTGTTTGTACATATTTACTTAATCTGAACTGTTAATTACCAGGTTTTAATTGAACGTGGCCACTGTGGAGACAGAGCTGTCTCATCTGGATGGATTTAGCCAAGTGAACAGCAATGTGGTAATGAAAGGGAGTTGATTCAAATTTACACTTTCTGTCTGTCTGTCTGTCTGTCTATCTGTTCCCATTAAAAAGAAGAATCACAGATGAGATTTCTTTAATATCTCAGCAAAATATAATTATTTCTCAGCAATAAAACTGAAATGGAGAGCAAATTGAATGTTTTGCCTCTGAGAAAAAGACCCATAAATATCACAAATGTCTCCATTAGAGTTCCAGAAGGGATCTTAACAACATCATCACATTTACCCAAACCCAGATTATTTTAGCAACATTTTACAGCCATACACACTATAATGTATTTTAACAATTGTCTCATTTGCTCACTATTTTTTTCTTAAGCAATTTTTTTACAAATAGAGAAACATAGAGCCATCTTTTGTTGAATGCTTATAGATATATAGAGATATAGATATATAAAGCTATAGATATGTTGATCTTAACAGGTGCTAAATGTAGTTCAAATTGAGAAAAAAATTCAATGTCATTACAAATCTAGGATAGCTTTTGCAAACATCACCATGTCTGTACCATCACAAATTCAGAACTATACTGTCCTCCTATATACTTAGAATGATTATTTAGGGGCTTTACTTGCAGGTATGTAGTTTTCCAGACAGAGCCAGTCATTTTTAAAATGCTTGGATTGTGAATTTCATTAAAGAACAGAGATAATCTCTCACACCAACATGGCAAATGAAGGTAAAATCGCATTGCAGAAATCTTCAAAGGCCATCAAAGCAACATTGTGTGTGTGTGTGTGTGTGTCTACCAGTAGTACAGAGCAAAAAATCAAAGCCAGAGGTGAAAGGTAACACTCTTCAAAGCTGGTTGCCACGCGCAGCAGGAACGCTGTGTAATTAAAGCGGCATTTAGGGAGAAGATCACGGCCTCTTTATCCCACATGCACAGCTTTGCCTCAAATATTAGGGCCAGGAAGCAATTAACACTCAATTTTTGCTTATCATGATGCAAATGCCATGTATGGAGCCGGCGTTACAGCATTCATGAGGAATGTATGGGCTGGTTGAGGGCCCACTTTGGTCTGAATTCATGCATATTCAGTGGGACAGGGTCAGAGAAACCACAAATGGGTTCTTTTGCTCACGTTGCCCACTTACATAATCATACTGAGTGTTACCTCATATGCACATTATATGCACAGTAAATATAATATATATGAACTGACTTGCTTTAAAGGGACTTCTCCCACAATGGCATGAGTTGGACTGGATAGCAGACATCCATTATATAAGCAAAACATAAATAAATAGTGCAAAATCTTATTCAACTTAGTTTTACAAAAAGAACTGTATACAGATTTTGATTGGGTATTTTCAAAACAATGACCTGCCTCATTTTTGTCAGTTAATAAAGTCTAGGACTGTCATGAGACAGAATAAATCTACTAGGCCGCTTCATGTAGCATCTACTCAGAAAACAAACAAACAAATGCTTACAGTGCCTTTAAGCCCCAGAACTTTGATGTTTTGAGTACAGCCACCTTGCTAGGTTTGTCACTACTAATACCTGCTGCTAAAACAGTATTTAACAGCTTAATCGTGACCATGCAGAGTTATGACAGAAAGTATGCTTTCAGCCTGCCTGCTCCCGTTAACCTATCCGAGGGATGACGGATAGCTTCTGTCGGCGAACACACAACACGGGGGACGCATGGCTCCACACATGCTCGCGAACTCGCCGAAAATCAATGCACGCTCTTTCTTTAATTACCAGACGAATAACTCTATAGCTGTGCAGGCATATTAATAATAGAGAAAGTCATCCAAACTCTGGAGCCATTAGCGCCTGGTGTGCGGGGGCTAATGCATCTTTTTAATAGGGTGCGGAAGTGTCATTGCTTAGGGAGACAGGCATCCTGTAAGACCATGAGCCCCTCCCAACCGCCAACGCTGTGAAACAAGCCTGAGTACAATGTCTGCTCTTCTCTGTCAGTTCTGTCTAAAATTACTGCACACATGTATGACACAACACATAGACATTATATAATACAGCCTTGATTTAATGGAACAGTTCACTAAAATGAAAATGCTGTCATAGTTTATGCATTTGGCAGACACTTTTATTCAAAGCAACTTATAATGAATTAAAGCTATACTTTTTTATTAGTATTTGCATTCCCTGGGATCAAACCCACAACCTTTGCACTGCTAACACAACGCTCTACCAGTTGAGCTACAAGAATGCTGCTTACGCTGTTAATTTACTTTCATGTTGTAAACTTGTACGCCGGTATTTTGTAAATCTCTATTCTGTTTGTTGTGTTTGGTTACAACGCAAGGCCTCAAAGTGACTTTATATTATTAAAACAAAAATCAAGATTTTTGTTGAAGTTAGGTTATTTTATTAACAAATATATACTTTTCTACTTGTGTCAAACTGTGGAATATTTTATTGTTTTGTACAATGGTGGGACTTAAAGTCAAAATGTTGAGTTTCACAGCAATGTGCCATTTCCCTGTCAAATAGGTGTCAAAATACTAAAATATATTTTCTGGCATTCTGACACTTCCATACAAATCACAAGACAGGAGCAGGTTGGGAAAGCAGTCTAATAATCATCAGAACCATCATGAAAATTCAATATGTAAGCCAGTTCTAGCAGGACCTCGCATGACCCGCCCATAATTTGGTGTCTCTGCAATGAGTGACAAAATTGAAAGGCTGAATTAGCATAGGTATTGTTGCTCCGTACTTCCACTTTATTATTGCCGGTGGCAACCAGAGCCCACAGCGACACTTACTTGTTCCCCAAAGCTTGCAGTGAGCTGTTTTAGGCCATATTGGGCTCTGACACACACTCTTGCATATGAATATACCTCCTCTGGGCATTATCTGAATTTCACACTCACAGAGTCGTCACATTCATCTCTCGCGTTCACCACGTGACACTGTGCAGTCGCTCCCACTGAGGAACAACATGTCTCTCTCTCGCTCTCTCTCTTTCTCTCTCTCTCTCTCTGGAGGATGTGAAGCTCCTCATCTTAATCAATGCATTAGTGTGCAAACCATTATGCACAATGAGGAGGGAAACAGTGGCCACAAATGGAGACTGCTTAGTACAATGCATGCTGACTGACAGTCCCTCTCCACCTGTGATGGCTGTAGCTTAATGCACGGTGCATCACAGATAATAAGAATCTGTAGTGTCTGTTGTTGTATATACAACAATGTGTTTTCACATTCATTTCTTTTACCTCAAACCTCAATAAGGGTAAAATAAGGTGGATTTTTATATTAAATTTATATAAAACACAACCAGAACCTATTTATACCACTGTGGTCTGAGACAGGTCCAAAAGTCTGACTGGACTAGTTACTTCTTACAAACCATAAAACTTTACATTGTAAATTTAGATTGTAAATACCACATATTTAGTTTAGCCTTGAACTTCTGGGTCTCATTCATCTTTAAGTATGTAACTATAGTACATTATATTACACACGCAGGTATAGATCAACCACAAAACATTTTTGTCTATTAAAATGACAGATGGCGAGTTGCTGCCTGCCTTAATTTGTTTCAGCATCAGGGACTTTGACATAAATCTGTTTCTGAGATAATGGCACTAAGAATCACAGTAAGAGGGTTGAATCTATTTAGCAAAGGGTTAAATAAAGTTTAAGAGTGTGTATACCAGAATAAACCCGAGCGACATCCATCGCTGGATGAAGATTTTCTTCCAATTATCTTTGATAGCAACATATGAGACAATGGAATCACAGAAAATATAAATATAAGACTCTTAAAGGGATAGTTGACCCAGAAATGACAATTCTGTAATCATGTACTCAACCCTATGCCACTTCAATCAGGTATGATTTTTAGGTTTACTTAGAAAATAATATATTTTGCAGAACGACCAAACTGCTTTTCCACATACAATGAAAGTGAGTGGGGAACGTGGACAGCCGTGGTCACCATTAACTTTCATTGCATGGAAAGGACAGCTTGAACATTCTGTTAAATATACATCTTCCAGCATAATAAAGAAAATCATACAATCATAATGTCATGAGGAAGAGTAAATGATAAACTGACAAGCGTGTCTACAGAACTCCCACTGTCCCCTAGTTCCTATCAACCAGAGAATCAACATTACTCATGGCTGACAGATATAAATATTAATGATGTGTACCTAATGAAGCATTAATGCAACACGTGTGTGCTCACATGACGCTTTGCTTGCGTCAATGCAAAGGTCATTCGGTTTATTTGGTAGCAGGAAATGCCTTCAACCTTCAGAACACCCCCCCACCACCTGTGACCTCACACACTTAGAGATAGACTGGGATCTATCAAGTTAACTTGTAGCTTAGTTGTTGAAATAAACAGATCATTTAAACTGCTGTTATAGGATAGTGCTTAGTGCTATGCTATCATCTACCTATAGAAGCAAATAACCAATAATCAGTCTCTAATTATATACTTACATTTCATATAAAACTTGGGTAACCATAGTGACAGGACAAAAATAAATTTTAAAGGTAACCACCTGAAAAGTCTTATCACAACAGACATGACACACACACAAAAAATCATATAAAAATACAATTCTAATCATAGTTTTGTCCTGACAATTTAGGGCAGGCTAAGTTTTACAATACATTCTGTTAGTCGTTACCTAACTGTATATGAACAGAATCATATCTGCACTTTCCTCCCTGTTGCCACTGACTCATCACACTTCTGCTACTTCCTGTCTGCACACGAGTCTCCTCCCCTGCTACAAGCCAATCACAGTGGAGGATTGAGTCTATGGTGGCAAGCAGGATTTGTGATGTACAACAATATTATATAGAGTATATAGTTAAAAATGTTCAGCTAGCGTACTGTTTTCATTGTATCAATATACATACATTTACAATTAATACAAACCACTGTCTAAACTGCATACCTGGACATTTTTTCATTTTAAACGTAAATACTGAAAATGCAAACCACAGAACGACAAACCACAAATCGTGTAAAAAGAAGTGTAGAGCGTTGTGTTTTGTAACATACATATTTTTGACCCAGAGCACGCGTTTAAAATAAGACCCCACAGTTATTCATAAGAAACTGATACGTTCTGGACTTCTCATTAATGCTTAGATTAATGGCTTCTTATTTTAGAAGTAACAGTAAAGCCTTGATTCAAACTGAATTATCCATCAAATGCACACAGTGGATCAAACTTCTCTCTCTCCTTTCCTTTGTCCAGCGTCTAAAGACAGAGAGAAAGAGAAGAAAACGTAGCAGAAATCAAACATTTGAGGGAAAACACCTTAAAATACATCTGGTTTCTCTACAGGGCCGGCGGAGGCAGCCGGTGATTACCACAGAACAGTGGCTGTTTCAGATCAACACTTCCCCACCTCACATACACAAAACAGAAGAGTTACAACAGAGGAGGATTGACAGTTAACCGAATTATGATGCATCCTTACCATCATGTGGCTACTTCTGTAAATCAATACGCTGTGCAGAAAGACAGTTGATTGGGATCAATAGCTGTCCTCTCTCTCTCAATTAATCCATTTGTCATTCCACACCATTAGCAGGGATAATTCAATAAGAACATAGGATTGGATTGATTCATGTTTAGTGTTGTACTAATATTTTAGAACAGACAGAGAGAGAGACAGAAAGAGAGAGACAGAGAGAGAGAGAGAGAGAGAGAGAGAGAGAGAGAGAAAGAGAGGGAGATCCATGTTTTGATGCTGTAAACATAAAAAGCTATTTAAGAAATAATGTCTGAGCAATATTTTAACAGGTAATAAACTATTAAATGCAAACAAATGAAGATAGACACGTTCTCATCAAGTTTCTATTATAAATTTGATTTATTACAATTTACCTGAAATCGAGCATAAGCAAACGCTTTTGCATTCATGTTTATTAGTGGGTTGTGTGTGTGCATTAATATTATGTTGCTAGTAGCAACTTTGACGGTTTTGGGCAAATGCTAAGATAATAATAGCAGTTTAGATCAAAAGAAAAAGTCTAAAAATAGGTTTTAGCATACAGTCTATATCCCCAGAGAGCCACTAATGACGTTCACGTTTTTTTTTAAATAAATGTTTTCCATCCTCTCTGTAACCTGTAGGTTTAAAGCACAGCAGCAGAAAGGTTTTATGTAAATTCCTTTTTGAATGTAAAAATGAAACAGACTGTAGGGTCCAATACAGTTCTTTACTTCCCCATCCTTCAATTTCTTTGCAAAGCCTGTCAGACTCACACTGTCACAGGGCCACAACAAATATGTGCTGATATGTGCCACTCAAGCTTGTAACATCATTTTTTTGTTGTTGACAAAATATTGTTAAAAATAGACACAAGCATGGTGCTGCACGCTGATTGGTTGACATAACAGCACAGGTTGACGCATTATATACATATTTACATAAATGTTTTCTACATATCTTATATTAGCTATTATTATTATTAACAGTTCCATAACTTTCATCCAAGTTTTATGAAAGACGTCTTGAACTTTGTTAACCTCTCATCTCCAAAGCATCTCGGCCACCATTTTATATGTTGTAAAAAGCGCACGGCCCATGAACCCTTCCATGTAAACCCTCATAACTATCTCCCCTCTTAATATGGCAAATTAGAGCTCTTCAGACGTTCATGTCTTATTAATGGAGCATAGACGGCGGCTCTCTGAGGGTTGATATGGAAGTGAAAAGGCTAAACGAGTGCAGATACAGCGGAGAGCAGGAAAGATAGAGACAAACAAAGAGCGGTCATTAGTCCCTCACATTAACACATGGATGCAAATGGTCGGTGGGGCATTAGGACCATGTGGTTCACATGGTATTTATTTTCCTCTTCCTACCCTTTATCATCGTCATTTTTT
>JBAJNP010004321.1:0-34142 GCA_036877545.1 Yasuhikotakia modesta | reverse complement strand
GCACAAATGTACAAAGCGGCAAATAACAAAACAGCCTATTAAATCTGAAAAGCGCAATAAATAAATATAAAAATCTTGAATCTTGTTCTACACCTTGTGTTATCACTATGTTTTTCAAAAGCAACATTTTGGTCAATGTTGCCAACAGATTTACAACAGATTGTACAGTACAACCGCCAACAAATTTACAGTACAACACATACATCCATACACGTTAGTGCAAAATTAAAATGTCACCAATTTAAATTAGCTGTTTTTTAATCCTTTTTTATTTTTAGCATTTTAAGTAAAATATAAATGTATTTGTCATTGTTCACACATTTCTATTTCCCTATGTGTTTTCCTCTATTATTCCAAGAAGAGTGAACACTGAATGCTCAATGTTTTAGTGTTTTTATTTACAAAAATTTTATTTTAGTATGCAGCCATGCAAAATCAAATGTGGGCTTATTGGAAATGTAGATTGTTATATTGAAAAAAACTGTTGATAAAAATTATATCCAATAATGTAATATAGCCAATAATATCCACCTGCAGAATAGCAGAGTCAGTCACCGCAGTTTAAGGCATGTGGCGTGGGGTATGCGACGGACTCTAAACGGAACAACTGATCTCCTTATATATTCTTCATCTTGAAAGTAACACGTCTGTTACACGTGGGTTTACTAGATTTAATAGGCAGGGCAGTAGCAATAAATAAACATAAGATAATTCGTTTTGGTTACAACTATTTTAACTAAATTTGACCTTGTACTGGAGCGCTGCCTTTGTACTATCTTGGTTTAGCAACGACTTGTTTAGTAAATGGTTGTCTTTAACATCATTTTTATTTTATTATTAATATAAATAAAAAAATTATAATGATTTTTAATATTAATATAAATACGATAAGGATTATTAGAGTAGGCATGTATTGCACGAACCATTAATATTCTAAAATATAACAAAAAGAAACAGCGTTTAATCTCATATTTTGTTTTATTTCGAATACATGGATATAATAATATGGATTAATACATGTAAATATTTGTATTAACATACTATGAAATACTGACTGCTGTGAGCTGCCTGAATGTCAAGTCTAAGAGCAAGTGAAGAGAAAGTTCAGTAAATAATGAACAAAATAACCCAACCAAATGTTTAGCCAGGCTCCGGTCAGTGTCAATGACTGCTGTGAAATAAGCGACTACTCAACAAACACGCTGTTTATATACGACCACGTGACACAAATCCTGGAATCTCAGGAGCGTGTCGTCACAAAGCCTGTTCTTGCTCGGAGTCGGCTTGTTTTTGGTCAGGTAAAGTGCGCTTGACCCTGATTTATTATTAAACCAGCTAACTTATTCACATAACGTTATACTCATATTGTATTAAAGATGATACGTAAATGTGATTGTGAAATGAGATTGGGAACCGTGGCATTTAGTCAGCCACATGCTTTTAGAAAATATATAAAATACAGGCAAAAAACAACAATGTAAATAAAATATTTGCTTTATATAATACCCATACTCAGAATTTGTGCTATGCATTTTGCCCATCCAAGTGCACACACACAGTAGTGAACACACACCATGAACACACACCCGGAGCATCAAGGGTCTCACCTCAGTCGTGGTATTCAGGGTGGAGGAGAGCACTTGTCATTCACTCCCCCCACCTACAATCCCTGCCTGACCCGAGACTCAAACCAATGACCTTCGGGTTACAAGTCAGGCTCTCTAACTTACTTACAAGTCAGGCTCTCTGACTTCTCTGGTCTTATTCAGACCATTAGTAGTATAACATTAGGTCAGTATCCATGACTGCCATAAAACAAACAAATACCCAGTAGACACGCTAAATAGAAACATTTAATGTGCCCACGTGAAAAGTGTTTCATGAAATTCTGGAATTTTCAAAATTTTTATGTCCCAAAGAATGTCTGGTGTCAGGTTAAGGCTGACATTGCATTGTTGGGTTATTTTGTAGTGAAGTGTGGTTGATCTTCAAAACGCTCGGGAGGAAAACTATATGTTCTCGTAGCTCTGAGGTGCTCACCATTTTTTGCTTGTTTCCTAACTCTGGTGCAGTGCTTTGGGCGGTTTCTGCTCCCACCTCAACATAGATTTTATGTTAGGTTAAGCTGTGCCCTGTATAAGGGTGGTGGGCTGGTACAGGGTGAGTTTGGGTGCTGCTCACCCCATGGTCTCATTTTGAGTTAGATGTAGGGCTCGCCCTGTAAGGTGGATGAGTGCGTTAGTATTTACCTACTATTTAAAGAATATAATAATAAACAGCTTGATTCTTTGTCACAACTTTTGTTGAAATTGTAATTAATTGACTTGAAGAAAATGAACCTAAATCTAAATATGACAAAATAAAAAATCAAAGTTGAAAAACACACGTTTTGCTTTCATGAAACATGTTGTTTTTGACTCACTTTTGACTCACGTTTGTTTTTCAGATTAGAGATTGTTGTGCAAAATGCAAAAACATTTTGTTTTCTTACAGAAATGCATATTAAGCTAGAATCTTACATAATTTTGGCCTTTACGCAAGCAGTGTTAAGAAAACTTTTACTATAGATACTATAAAACTAAAGATTGTAAAGCTCCTTGAAGTACTTATAAATAACTGCCAATGAGTATTTAATTAAAATTTACATCTATAGCATTCCTAATAGTTCCTATAGTTTCCTAATTGAAGAACGTAAAACCTTTCCCTGTAAATTTACAGTAAAGTAGTAAAAGACACTTTTTATACAGGACTACTACTGTGAACAAGATTATTGTATTGTATTGATTATTGTAGAGCCATTTGTTGTAATGATTTATGTTGTCCGCTAGGTGGCACAGTGCGCTCTAATATAATTACTGCTAGCGCAACGGGATACAGGTGTGTTGGTTTTTAATTCATTTTTAGCGTTGAATAAAAGCTAGAAAAGAGAAAAATAAATATTATGCATATGTGTATATATACTAATAGCACAGATGATGTTTAAATAGATGTAAATTAAAACAAACAAATAAATAAATAAATATATTTATTTAATATATATCTAATATATAATATACGCCTAATATATATTACTAGCACTTAAATGTCTACCTGTGAACCTTACGTACTTGTGTTTTGTAAAATCTATAAAACTGTCCTGTGATGTGAGTTGTGCGTCACATGCTGTGCGCGGCGCGAGGAGGAGTCTTCGCTAAGAACAGTTGGATCTGCAGGGCAGCGCACTGTCTGCATTCAGAGCAAAGCACTGGAAGAGTGCGGGACGACTCCTGCTCCTCTCGGCATCAGGACTGGAGCGTTTGTATAAATGCACAAATGCATTTGTTTGATACGTGTGTTGGGATGATTTTGTGTAACTGACCCAAATATACGTTAATTGCTTGTTCAAAAAACAACAAACGGACCATCACTCTTAAAGTTTGTTGTGTTTTACTAAACGCTTTGCTTTAAGTGAATTGGCGTTCAGACGAGGACACGTTACGGACGTTTTTGGATTATGGACGTTTTTGAAGTGGAGCTAGAGTGATTCTGAACTGAAGGACTTGTTTGTAAACTCGAGCGGACACCCAGACTTAGCTTGTGTTGGATGCGAGAGTTAATCTCATTTATGATGAGACTTGGCTTTTGAAAAGAATGGATTTAATGTCGACAGTAACACACTAAACATGTGTTGCCCGTTTCAGCGCATGTAGATGATGCGCAGGACGCAGGGATGCAATAAAACTGGACAGTGTCTACCGATGCCCGACGTACAGGTAAACGTTACACACCTATTATTAAAATGTACCACGCTATCCTAAATACTTAGGTTACTTATTGTTACTGTTTAAAAACTACAATCATAAATACATACCGGGCTTTTTCATAACCCATTTACCCTGTATTAACTATAATCATTTAGTAATTTAACAACAAGAATGTATTGCTATTATATACTACAGTGTTGCTATTGATACTATAGTGATGTTGTACCTTATAAATGCGCTTCTATGGTTCAAATAACCCTCTAGTTAAGCGGGTCAGATTCTGTCACATTCTCTCACGAGACTTATTAAGTGGTATTATGAAGGCAAAAATAAAGTCAAATACCAGCAAAAGTGCAGATTTAATGCAATCAGCAAAACATTATAAAAAGATGAATTGAAGAAAATAAACTTTATTTTTTGTGACGGGTGTTATGTCCCTTTTTAAGTTAGAAAAAGCTTGTGCTCTGTGTTTGCAGAAAATCTATTCATGTTAAACCTTATATTGTCTCATTTGATTAGTGACAAAGAAATAGTTTATCTTAAATACTTAATATTTAAAAGGCAGATCAAAGGACATTTTTACATTAAATTGTATTTGTTAAGCATAATTTAAAGGGCCAGTTTGTTCATAATAATAATCTACATCATCTACATATGTTTTCTCAGGAATACATCTGTGCCCTTCACCAGCCCAGTCTTGACCTTCCAGAATTGGAAAAGTGAAGTTCAAGCAAATCAGCATTTTATTTTTAAACTTCAAAAACTCACACAGCTGGCGACTTGAAAACCTCAGTGGACTCATGGGTACTGTGCTGTCCCTCTCCCCGGGTCCCAGGAAACCTGGTTACTATGACGATCGGCCTGGTTCCTTAAGCCATTACCCAAGTCTGAGTAGCCGCTCCCTGAACACTCAAAAGGACCGCAGTCTCAAACGTGGCCATTCCATCTTCCTCCCGGCTCTTACTTGGAAACGGCTTGTCGCCTCCACAAAGAAGCGGGGCGAGTCGAAAAAAGGCTACCCAGGGGGTCAGGGGGCTGTGGGGGCTCCTCTAAACAACAATAACATCTACCAGAAGGATCCCATCCTGCACCTCAACCATGAGAATGTTAAGAAGTCACTATCCTGTGCCAATCTCACCAGCTATGAGGGTCCAGCAGGTCTGGGCTTGGGACTGAGCGTTGGCTATGGAAAACCACCACAGATTTCCTCGGTTAAGAAGATTCCACCGACCTGCACTTCTTCACCCAAGCGTGTGATTGTCCAGGCCTCGACCAGTGAGCTGCTTCGTTGCCTTGGTGAGTTCCTCTGTGGTCGCTGCTATCGACTCAAACACCTTTCTCCCGCTGATCCAGTTATGTGGCTTCGTGCTGTTGACCGCTCGCTCTTGCTGCAGGGCTGGCAGGACCAGGCCTTTGTCACTCCAGCCAATGTAGTTTTTGTGTACATGCTGTGCCGTGATGTGGTTGATGGTGACTTGGTATCTTCAGAGCACGAGCTCCAAGCAATTCTGCTGACCTGCCTCTACCTCTCCTATTCCTACATGGGAAACGAGATCTCTTATCCGCTCAAGCCCTTTCTTGTGGAGGCAGGGAAAGAGGCGTTCTGGGACCGTTGTCTGGCTATTATCGACATCACCAGCTCAAAGATGTTACGCATCAACGCAGACCCGCACTTTTTCACGCAGGTCTTTGCCGATCTGAAAAGTGAAGGAGGATGCGGACTGCAGGACTATGCTCGAGTTTTGGATCGGTGAGAAGAGGACATGGCAAGTTTTCTGCTGAAGTAACAACACTAGCAACTGTTGTTGCCTGCATCATTACGTGTTTCGGGCCCCCATATGCCTCCTCACAGTCTATTAGCCTCCCTTTTACTGTTATATGAAGTTAGCTGAAAGATCAGGCAATATAGCAATAAACCATTATATATGGACATGTATATGTACTGTAGTTATACACACACAGTACATGTGGCATATATACATGCAAAAAGGGGAGTATAAATATCTGGTTATTTGGTCCATTTCAAGCACTAATATTAATAGTCCAACAACTAAATTTTTAAGTGGGAGTTGGTTGTGTGTTTGAGTATGTGATAGACAGCTAACAGTGAGCATACACAGCTGTTGGTTATACTGTTGTCCTTTATTTCCTTTGCTGGATGTCAGGGCACCAGCTGCAATGGCATTAACAAAATTAACAGATGTCACATACACACACACACACACACACACACACTCACTCACTCACTCACTCACTCTCTCTCTCTCTCTCTCTCTCTCTCTCTTCTCTCTCTCTCTCTCTCTCTCTCTCTCATAGTGCCTCTCTCCAGCTCACTAGCCTTTAGGTTGAGTGGCTAATCCATGTAGGCCATGCACATGTCTCATATGTTCTGTCCTACAGTAGTGCAATGTCAATGAAAGTCTGTGTGCCAGGTTTGAATAAGGTTGCAAAGTACATCCGGTACCATTTAATATAAATGATATGAACAAAGAGGCATGCAGTCACAGTTTAAGTGCAAGATCACTGCGGTTTTGTCTTTAAATTCATGTGTCTGCATCTTTTGTCAGACAGTTTCTTTGTAAGATTTGTGACTTTTCTTCCAAAGCCATTATAAAAACTAAATTGACCCCATTTAGTTTCATAACAAATGTGACTGATACAAAGTTAGTGCACAGTGGTTTTAAAGAACAAAAAATGTTTGTCCTCATAATCTTTCATCAAAATGTAATAACTGGTTCCACAACTTCCTTTTTGGGTAATGTGACCAAGCCCAGTTGTTTCTCAGCCTTCTCCCTCCGTCCACCTCATATGCACTTTTCCACAGTTCTCGCTTGACAAAATGAATTTGTGCCCTAAATATGTTGTTTTACTTATAAATGTCAAATTACAGAAAGAAACCCTTTTAAAGGGCATTTTGTGTGTCTGGGTGTAAGCCAGGGATGCGGCCAGAGAATTATGAATAACCTTGATAGTTTAAGCTCTGACCTTATGATTACATAATAAGATTAGCAAAGGGAGTTAGTTCAAAATTAAAAAGTTAGTTTAAAATTAGTTCAAATAAGCTGCACACTAGAAACTTTTCCTCCTGGGTCAAAAACTGTGATAGGAACATCCTGCATGCACACCCAACAAAGTTCCTCCTCCCTCCTCTCTGCGTTGGGGTTTTAAGGTGTCACTGTTCAGTTGGTTCAGACAGAAAAGTAGAGACAGCAGCATGTGGCATGGCAAATGCTTGTTAATCGTTTTACAGCAGGGCAATGTGCGCCAAACTCCTGCTCCCCACGAAAGCTGATTTTAACCCTTATACTTCAGACAGCACATGCTCGCAAATATGAGCACACATGGTTACTTGTACAAGGCCATAACCACAGCTCATACATTTTTTAGCTAGTAAATACAAACACAAAAACCTCACGTGTACACACAAAGAAGAAATAATTAGCTCTTGATCTTTGCCACTAATCGGGTAGAGGGAGCCAAAAGTGGCACAATAACAAAATGTCATTCAGATCATAGGAGATTTTCTATTTCAAACCTCTTCTTGAAACTAGTAGAAAAGACACGTCGTTGCATTTTGGCTGTGCTGGTGTTTTATATACTAACAACACATGGAACTTTAAATAGGGACTTTTAAGAGAACTTGTGTGTAATATTATAGGAATATATTGAACACACACTTTTTGGACATTTTACAATCTGAGGATGGATCTGCAGTTTGTTTTTAGGGTCATTACCCAGACACTCCTGCTGAAAAGTCCATCATGGCTGGTGACCAGCATGGTGGTTGTTCATCTCCACCAGTAGGTTTTAACTTTTTTGCAATGATAGACAGACAAATTTTAGTTTAGTTACTGGTCATATCTATTTTAATCCCAGATGATGTTATCCACACAAACTATCCATTAACGCTTGGTATATTATTGAGCTTAATTTTCTCTCCATATATTGAAATATCTTGTCTCCCATCCCTTCCTTCTGCCAATAATCATTTGTGTTGCCCATGGCCTGGTTAAAGTGTTTAGCTTGCACAATACACAGTAATTAGTGTATTGATATCAATAAGCACCGTTCTTGCTTAGCTAGTGTGTTGGGTCCAACTGAGGCTGCTTGCTCCTAGTCTCTCCTGTCTGGCGTGGCTTTATTGCCTCTCTGCTGGAACTGTTTGGCTATTGTTTCTCTCCCATGTGTACTGAAACTTTGGAATATTGCTGGCTTCAAGTTGTCCTACTTATACTTAATGAAATTGGAATTCGATAACAATTGCATATTATAATCAAAACCAATTTCTAGTTAAATGCACCATTGTGGTGGCGTTCATGTCCATCTCATGATACATGATTTAACATGAGGCAACAAGGCAACATAAGTTTTCACATGCACAGTATGTACAATGATACAAAGCTCTTTATTCCTCTGGAATTTGGGTGAATGGTGATAAATGACTCATATACAGTATGTCTGTGCCCTGATCTGAACTTAAACTCTCCTAAAACATTAAATATTGCCTTGATAACCATTAAACCCCACTAAATCCCATTAGTGACCCAAAGTCCTCCAGTAGACTGGCAAACAGCAAACACAAAGCTGGAGTGAGGGAGGCTGAGATTCAATGAAGAGTGATTATAGAGCAGAAACCTTAAATGTACTCGTGCAATGTGGATGTTCCAATGTGAAAAAAATCAACAGAAATCTTTTGCTTTTTTGTTAGCCAGTCATATTCAAATGGAACTGAAGCCACATACAAACAATTCTGAAGGACACGCATTCACCAACATTACTTTGCATTAGACCTCAAGCAACATCTTAACTGCTGGACGTCAAGATTTTTAATGTGACAAAACAAACATGCAGAGACCTCAATGTCCTATGGGCTTTTCAGTGCATAATACTGCACACGAGGGTGATACCTTTGGAACCAATCACAAGAGACAACTAACACATCATATTAAGAAAGACTGCTGTTCTACACTACTGAATGAAGACACTGAAACATGACACAAAAATGTCTCTCTTTTTGGACACTCAGGATTTGGATGTTAAATGGACTCTATGGTACGCTGCAAGTTGCCATTACTCTATGAGTTATGGCTGCTAGATTTATTGATGTTATCAATGCTGCTAAGTATACGTAGAGTTAAAGTAAATCCACCATGTAGAGTCTCTTATTGCAGAGGCAGAAACCTAACTTGGTGTAAATATGTTGCTTGTATCAATGTGAAATGACTGCATGTATCATTTAGCTGCTGTGGTGATATATGTGAACCAACACCATTTTTTATTGTCCTTTGTATTTCAGTTTAAGGATAAATTGAATTTTTTTGTTGTTGTTATTATTATCATTGTTATTATTAAAACTATTATTGTCATTATTTTTACTGAGAAATATTTTCCTCCCAAATTTGGGAAATCTTATGACAGTATTAGAATGTTAATTTTAGACTAGTTTCAAATTGGTGTTTTTGATGTGGTTGTTTTAGTCACAGCTAGCTCTGTGCACTTTGGATAGTGAAATATTAGCAAATAGCATAGTGCTAAGAAATCATACTTTGGTAGCAAAAATGGTGACCCTACACCAGTGCTTCAACATTAATGTGATGTTTGAACCAGATGTTGTGACAGGCATGGTGTAGCCAAACAGGAGGTGCCAGACATTTTGCTGTTGTCATTTAATTTGTGTAATCATGCTACTAAAGGTAAAACATACACTTTTAACTTTTCAAGCTGTTCTAATTTACCCACCAAAAGCGTCTCCAAGTAGAATTGCAAACAACTTTTATACATACTGAGATAAAAACACAGCTCACATCATCGGATGAACCAATGTTGCAATGTTGGGATGTAAAAACAAAATAGTGTTTTAATATAGCCACTGTATTCAAACTTTTTGAAGGAAACATCTACTAATGGCGTATAATTTATTCTGTGCATCACACTGTGACAGGAGAAAATATTTCAACATCAAAAAGTTCACGTCTTTCACGATTGTTAGATGCGATATTGGTGCTCTCACCAGAATCAGTTAATTAATGTCATCAATCCTCAAAATCAACAATTAATCCACAAACAGACAAACAAAATGCCACAAATGCCTGTTGTGAGAGATGTGTTAAACAATGAGCCATTTGCATTATTTTGGACACACCTCATTAAATCAATCCAGAGTCTTTAGTATACAGTAGTATTCAAGTATGTATTGTAGCTCGCAAAAGTGATGTTGTTTTTGAAACACTTGTGACTTCAGATGGTGGAAATTATTTTATTCTTTTTTAAAGTTAAATTATTTAATAAAGTATTGAATATTCAGTGAGCATTGAGTATTGCTTTAATTCTCAGGACATCTATATAACATAAAACTATATTGCCAGTTGTTGCTTTTTATTTGGCCATACAGTTACTGCCATGTGTCCTCACAAATAAATAAAAATGACTTAGGAGGTTATTACAAGTTGGTTTTAATTTTAAGACAATTGCCAATTAAATCAGTCAAGTCATGTTCATGTTTTATTTTAATTTTAATATTTCTTTTGATGCTTTTGATGCACAGTAATAAGTGTAATGGTGTGGCTGTAGCTCAGTAGACAAAGTGTTGCATTAACAGTGCAAAGGTCATGGGATTGATTCCTGGGCAACATACATACTTTAAATGCACTGTTAGTTGCTCTGGGTAAAGCATCCATCAAACGTATAATGTTCACTGTGAGGGATGTTATGTGTGAGCAACAGATTTAGATAGAAAATATCATAACCTAGTATGAAAACTACAAGAGTCTGTTGGATGTATTGGATAACCTCAATAATAGTGTGATAATGATGAGGGAAAATAAGAAAACATTCCTAACATCAGAAAATGCAGAAAATAAACCTGATTGCAAATCCATTAACCAGGTTTTCCAGATAATGTTCGTAAATAAAAGCTAAAAGCTTTTTTGTAATTAAATGAAAGCTAACTTATTTGGTCTATTTGCAGCCTGGCTTCTACACAGTAACAACTCCATGCACCTGCTTGTTTATTTATTGTCTGTTTTTGTTGGCTTTAACTCTTTTCCACTCTGCATGTGCAACACACACACTGCCATTGTGTCCCTGTTACATATGATATACAGAGCCCAGCCCAACAGTCTGTGCAGTGAGTGTAAACTGCAGTAAATTTAGATCGGGAAATAAACCCCCTCAATTCACAGGGACACAGTTGGTCACAGAAGTGCAGATGGTTAAATGTGTGGGGAACTGCTCTAAATCAAACACATCCTCCAGCAAACAGCTTCATGTTTTGGGAGTCACATCTGTGCTGGATGCAGAAACCCAGTGGCTTTCACATTTGGTTCAAAATGCTCTTTAACGGGACTGATCAGCACACACAGAATTTAAAATAATACAGTCGTAGAAAAGAGAGTCATTCAACAAAATGATTTTGTATTTAAACAGTTTGTATTTAAACAGAATCAGTTTCAAAAAGTGTAGCTATGGTTTTAAAAAAAACAAATTATAGGGGTGTCAAACCTTACATTATTAAGGCCAGCTTTCAGTTTTGGTTCAACTCTAATGGAACACACCTGAATTGAGCTAATCAATGCTTTAGGATTACTTTAACATTGGAGTCAGGTATGTTTGATTTTTGAAAGCAATTGTAGTCAACACAGAGCTAGTAATGGTATTGTTTTCTAAAACTTGCATGTTGAAATCATTTTTTATTTTTATTTGTGTTTTCAAGCAAATGCCACTGTCATGTAAACAAATTGCCAGATCTTTTGTTTTTAGTTGAAAATGGCATCATGTAAATGGTGTTATTTAAATGTTGCTATAATATATAATATATCTAATATAAGTTTTCGGTTTGTTTTAGAATATTTTGCCGTGAAAAATTATTAGATAAATACAGATCAGTAGTTTGGCGCACACCTTTACTAAAAGCCTTATAGTGTGTTTATATACTGTTCACACACACACAGAGTTTAATTTAGGATCTGAAATTCAGTTGTGATGTTGCTCATATGTTTTTAAATTGCCCTTTTCTGTTCACCACTAAGCAAGATTAAGGGACAGGCTATTAGCTGTGACCAAGGTCAGAAGGTTTAAAGGTTTGAAAGGTTGAAGGGTTCGGCTGTGAGGAGGAGGGCTGTGATATGAACAGGAATGAAGTGGAAATGGAGAAGGGAATGAGGGTCTTGTGCAGATGGTTAATCTTTCCGTTTCTCTTTCAGTTTCTCTGTATGGAAATCTCCCTGTTGAACTATCAGCCTCATCTTTTGTATAATGTTCTATAGACACTCTGACATTGAGTCTTTTCAGCCACCCACAGATAAATCTTACGATTTTACAATCCTTGAGGATTTTAAATAATGTAGACATTGCTTGCCTGGTTGACATCTGTTTAAGAAGAATAGTGCCTGTCTTTAACTGCTTCGTTTGCTTTTAATATTGTACAAAAATAAATATTATTAAAATGAATTTACTTTTTGTTTTAATAAACAAACCCCAAGACTGAAAGACTAATAAACCATTAATGTGTCTGTTCCAATGGAACAGCTTGTTTTTGTAATCTAAATGTACCAACTTGTCCCATCTATTTTTTTCTTTTTTGGCTGATGTTGCTGATCATCTACAATGTTCATGTATAACATAAATCAAAAGAGTTTGGATGAATTGTCATCATTTTCCACAGTTGGACACGAAATGTCCATTTCTGTGCTGTCAAGTTGTATATTCATCACTGGGGTTGTATATGAGTTTTTGAAAGAAATATGCAATGATATGGTTTAATAGAACAACCACAATCTACATTTAATAGAGACTGTAGATACTTCCCTGCACAAGTTGTGCCATTAACTTATCTGCAGTTAATTAAAGGTTGAAATTTAAAAAAAGGAACAAATTGAAAGTTTCCAACCAGCTGCTGTTCTTTAACTGATCCAATTAATCCATTAAATAAAACTACTAAGTTACTAAGAGTAACACTTCACAATAAAGTTCTAAAATTTGTTACCATTAGTTAACTATGTTAGTTAACATAAACCATAATCATAATGTAAAATGTTCATGTAAATTTCAGAATTTACCAATACATTTAAAAAATCAAAGGTTGAATCTGTTAACATTAATTAATGCACAACAAACTAACATGAATGACCAATAAACAATTGCATTTGCATTAACTAACATTAACAAAGAATATTAAATTATGTTAAACTATATAGTGTACAGTATATTGGGGAAAACTGTACAGCTGTGTTAATGTATATCTGTGCAATAAACTCAACATCTGTGTTGAGTTTAAGTGGGAGCTGGGGAATCACATGTATTAGGTGTAGTTATGAGAAAGTGCCTGCTGTGGATTGTTCTTGGTAAACACACTGTGAATGACTGACACTTGCTCTAATGGCTTGTTCAAAACAGGCATATTAGTCTCATGGTGCAGTAATCTGCAGCATTAGACCTGAACACTGCACAAATGAGAGCTGAGAACAGTTTAGTTTAATACTTAAAATTGTTCAGCAACCACAATAATGCCTGAAGTTGCACCTTCAAGATTTAAAGAAGATGACAGTGACTCACGTGATGATGACATATAAACATAAGAAATGAACGCAAAAGAGTTTCACATTGAAGTGCTCAAATTCCAAATTTTTATTGTAACCTCCCAACTAATTGATAAATGTGCTGAATAAATGAGTCAAATATGATGGTGCCTGATTCATTCATATTTACAGTAATAGCCTATTGTTTATTGATTCACAACTGCTTGAACTGAGTCACAAACATAGTGCATTCTCATTATATAGCTGATCATTAGACACTACATTGCTGAACTCTTGCCAGAGAAAATGTATTATTCAAAGTTACCCATCCACACAATGAAAAAAAAACATACCTTCTGCACTGAATGGATTCACGATTTAAAAAATAAGTGCTGTGATGCTGAGTTCCACAGCTGGGTGTAAATCTCCATGTCAGTCCACCAGGAGAACAAGGGCCCTTTTATCAATTAGAACACAGCCCACACTTTGCCAGCCATATAATTGGACGAGCTGTCACAAAGACATATGGCGGATTGGAGGAGAGGTCACTGTAGAAAATGGGCGATTGTTGTAAGTTAAACAGAAGTCAGCGATCAGAAAGTTGATTTTCATAGCTGTACAGTCCAACTGCAAAAAAATCAGAGAGATACTGTACAGGCAAAACAAAGAAACAAACAAAAGGCCAACATATTGAAAAAGATTAGAAATGCTACACTGGGAGACTTTGTATAACAAGACAACCCTGTTAGCAAAAGATGGAGTTTACTTGTATGTGTTTCATGACTGTTGTTTACATTCATATTTGTAAATGTGGAAAATAGACTAGATGACAGAATAGATGACAAACCTCAAAAACAAGCCAGATGTAGCCTATGACCCAGTCAGCATCAAAACTGATTCACAATTATATTGGCTATCAGAGAAACTCAGTTTGCTGTCATATGGTGGGGTTGAAGACAGCCGTTGTTGCCAGAAGAATAGTTATTTTTGACTGTGACTCAGTTTGTCCTAGAAACATGACTAATGAGATTGAGGAAAAAACAAACTTAATCACAGAATGGCTTTAATGAAGAGTTGACAAAACACGACACTTAGTTTTTCACTTAAAGAAACTTCAGCAAGTTGTTTACCAGGTTCTACAGAGTAAATGTATCTGAATATATAAAGTAACTGGGTGTATATTTAATCACCTTTTATTATATTGCGGTTTACTAAAATAGTCACGTCAAATGAATGAAAATCCAGTTGGTATATTATCTAATATAACATATGGAACAATGGTGTACACAACAACCAGAAAAATGACTAGACTGGACTAGACAATTCACACAAAGGATTTGTGCACTAATTTTAGTTTCTTAATTATTTGTACATTTTTATATTTTGGTATGTTTGTAATGTATGTGCACTACCGAGGAGAGGGTTGAACAGCGGTGCAATGATAATAAAGTTACTCCATTTTATTTTATTCTTAAATCAATTACCCAAACATAAACTGATAATTAGAGGACAACATGTGAAAAATAATTTTTGATAACATTACTGCTTTTGACACATGTAGAAATAAAAATCCAACTGAATGTACGCAGACAAAATAGGCGGATTGGTGCATGCAAGAAAAATATGCATCAAAAATAGTCAAAGCCACAGACACAAGCAATGAAAACACAGGGGTGTCAGAATGGATGAAAGATGCTCAGCAGGGGAGTGAAGACAGGAAACAGTCAAAGCAAGACAACCTGCCAGATGTGCGCAGACACATAGATACACACACGCAGATAAAAATAGTTTCCCTTTCTAGTAAAATGAGAACATCAAACAACCACATGATTCCATACTGCATTTACTATGTTATTATAAAGTCATCCCTGTACTCCCACTACTGTATAAGTAATTTGAAGACCATATATCTTTAGATATTTTATTAAGCTACAAACAATGTTTATATACAGTAACAGTACAGTCAAATATACCTAAAATTCATACAATTTCTGCTATTATAAGGATTGACCAATGGGTCCGTCTTGGTTAAATACTCCAGTTTATCCCAAAATGCAAAGCAATAAGACCTAAACATCATGTAACCTTATGGTAACATCTACACGCTTAAAATCATTATCTCATACTCTACATTGTTATGAAAAGTGCAAAGGCTGTATCACTAGAACGCTCCATTCTGAAACATAGATAAATAATAAAGTAGCATTATTACATGGTCCAAAATAACTCAGTGGAAATGCATAACACAACATTTTGTGGCTTTTTCATTTGCAAAAATAAAACTAAAGGAGGGAGCAGAATAAAAGAGTCAGCACAATCTATAATGGTCCACATCTTAGTTTTATGCACAATCTTCACACTAACAGATTTTCTTCTGCTTTTAAAAGACCAATAAAAGTACATCGCATGAGGAGGAGTGTGGTGAAAACAAACACTTGCAGAAAAGAATTGCTTCTTCCATTATGTACAATAAAATCCTGTTTGACAAACACATTTGTTTGGAGGTTACGGCCCTATTGCCACTGCATAGATAAATACTGGTCTGCATCATGTCCTGCTATGTGCTGGCCAATCAGAGGCTGCTTTACTGATGAGGTAACAGTAAGGTGAATCCTGCTCGGCTCTTCTTGAAATCTGCGATGGCCTGGCCTGGCTTGGTCTCCACGGTGATGATCTTTGCTTTGCCGCTGAGGTGTACCTGGACCCCCGTGGAGCACACCCTTACCGGCAGAGATGCGCTCTTCACTCTGAAACAAACATATTATGTAATTACTCCAGATTCTGGAGAACTCAAAACATGTCCAAAAATAGCTTATGACAGCTTTCACGGCTCCTTGTGGCCCATATACTGCAGCTAAAAATGCAGACTCAATTGTATTTTCACTTTGTTATTAGTGGTGAAGGATGAGAATATAATAAGGAAGCTATATAATGAGAGCTCAGTGTTACGGCACTGTAATACACACAGCTGCACAGTGACTCAGGTAACATGAGCGATAAGCCAACTCATCCCTCCAACAGCCCTAATGAAACAGATTCTGCCTAATTAGTGGTGTTTGCTAAAGCAAGCATTACTAATTACCATTGCACACACTTAGGGATTAGGTTTGTTGACGTACGTGTTAAACTTGTAGTGTGTATTTAGTGTGTATTTTATCACACACTGTTTTTCCTTATAAACTGCTTTAAACTGCACATCAAATCATGCTTGTTGAGAAAAGTTGTTTTTACTTTTCTTTGTGATTGGACCTCTGAATCTTTCCATGGCAGATGCTAAAAAGTAAATTATCAGAGTTTTAAAAAAGTAAGCAACTAACTAGCAACCATCAAGAAGACCCTAGCAACCACTCTAAACAAGCAAAGGCACAACAAATCAATACCTAGCAATAACACCTGGCAACTTTCCACAACACCCTAGCTAGCATTGTGAAAATCTTATAAGCATTAAATATGTATTTCACTCTGTTTTGTTTGCCATTTAAACTCTTTTCTACTGTAATACGCTTTAATACTAAACCGGCCATAGTTCTGCTAGTCATACAAATAAGAAGACTTAAAAATGAGGCTTTAGGAGAATCTATATTATATCTAATTATACCTCAAATAAACCCAGTCTCAAATACACCAGCCTATTATGTAAGTGGCTCAGTTACTGTAAAGTGGGGCTTAAAAAGTCCCATTTGATGCAGTCAAAAATAATGTTCTATGTAGGACAGAAAAGACGAGAAGGGACATGTCTGCCGCCTGATCTGCTCTTTCTTAGTGTTCAGAGATTATTATTGACTCTCATAGTGATTAAACTAGAACACACAAAGCTTTTTCATTCATTATTTGTCAAACACAAATGTGTTTGCTAAATGTTACAAGAACCAAAGTGCACACTTTTTTTTTTTACAATTTCACACCTCTACAATTGAGAAATCAGACAGCTTACCATTGCAAATTGGGGTAATGACCGTTTAGAGCACAGAACTGTTACACTTTTGCTCAGTAACCACTTTTAACTTTTCTTTTTATTTTTCCATTTTTCTTCTTTTTTTCTTTTATTTTTCTTTTAAAAGTTACAGATTGCAGCTTTAATGTGCTTATGGTTGTTGCATTTTTAAAACTTAGCTTTCGTATTTGTTTAAGCTTGGGGCAATTGTGGCCTACAGGTCAGTGAGTCAGGCTTGTAATCAGTAGGTTGCTGTTTCGATTCCAAGTAGCAACTGCAGTGCCCTTGAGCAAGTCACTTAATCCCAGATTGCTCCCCAGGCACAGCACTGTTGCCCACTGCATCCTGTGTGTGTGTGTGTTAACAACTTGCAGTGCGTGTTCACTCTATACCAGTGATGGGTTTTAAATGCACGTCACATTTAGGGCATGGGTTACCATATATGACAAGTATGTCACTTACTTACTTTCACCTTCAGTTTGTCCTTGTATATTATTCTAGCGAATATATAACATATAGCATATGTATATAGCATCTAGCGTGGAGGCACCTACTGTTAGCAGAACCTGGCTGATTCTCTTCTGTCAGATTTTCTATTTACTATCTCACTGCAGACCACACAGAGCCTGCTCAGGCTTTCCGTATAAGCCCTCCAACAGGTGGGCAACAGTCTGCCATCAAAAGGCCGTGTGCGGGTCACACAACTTCCCAGTTCTCTTGTTCCCTTTCAGCTAAACCCTTCAGCCAGCTGCCCTGTGTCGCCTCAAGGCCATGGTCCAATCTGCACCCACCAACCCACTGACCTACTTTTGGAAGGACTCAAAATGATTCACCAACTCGCCACAAGCAAGTCAGTGTAATTTGACACTGGTGGGCATTTATTTCAGTGTCACTAAAGGATTTAGTGGTGGTATCTTATGCCTGCCGCTATGGATGTAGGGTATCTTTGACTAATAATGATGTAGACAAGATAAATATGTGCCGTAGCGTTTTTATAACTTGCCTGCATCAGGGAGAATATGTAGGCCTTCTGAAATACTTGTGCTTGAGGTTGTTATGGCCTGTTTTTCTAGGTACATGGCGGCCCAACCAATAAGATGATTCCGCAACCGGGCTGCATTATTTATTACCATGGAAACTGTACCGACAGAACTGGGACGCAGCAGCTACTCTGCACCTTACACGAAAGCCCCTCCTTCCTACCTACACAAGAATTTATTTTTATTCCTTTTATTCTTTTTCCATTTGTATCTTTGCCACAATCAAAGGAGCTGTAACTGCATCTCTGATTTGGCCAAGCCATTTATTAATTCAGTAAACATCCGGGTCTCTTTCAGATCCTGTATTCCTGCAAGCGCATCCCTTAGTGAAAACCAACTTAGAAACACACGCACAGTCATGGCAGCCTGTGTCCCCGGGGTCTGGCTGTCAGTGCGCATACATTCTGTTTACTGTCACACCATGAGTTTGGTCTCATGGGCTTTGACTGGGTGAGTTTGTTTGTATTCTTCTCCTAATAGCTTGTTGAGCATATCACCAGCAAAAGCGGATAGAGATGACAAAGAGATGACATTGCTGGAAATCACATTTCTGTAAGGATTTTTCTGAGAAGGTGACTTTAGTCATAATACAATGTATATTTTCAGTGATATAAGCCTCGTCTTCCCCAGATACCGCGGCTTTTTCCATTAACCTTCCTTACTAGTGCTTGTGTGCTCCCGGCAAACACACAGACAGAGGTGGTCTGACTGAAAGCTTTTCATCAGAAATAATATTAAATAAAATAATATTGTGAATTATAAGAGTGCAATTTAAACTTCATATCCAATTATAAAAGGTCTTCATCATGCTATGGAAAGCTGAGTGCCTAATATAGGGAAATATATAATGGAAATGTACATAGATTTCCATATTTATTTAGAAAGGACCACAGTGGAGAGAAAAGGTTGGATAACAGAGGAGAAAAGAGACAGGAAAGAACAACAGAGAAGAAAGGAGAGACAATGAAAAAGAGAAGAGGACAGTAGAATAGAGGAGAGACATCAAAAAAGAGGACAATAGAGGACAGAAAGTAAAAAGGAAATGAAAGGAGAGCAGAGGAGAAAAAGGACAGCAGAGGAGAGGTGAACAGAGGACAGTCATGGATGGAAAAGGAGAAAAATTGAGAATTAAGGACAACAGAGAGGAGAAGATTAGGAGATGTTCAGGTCAATATCACAGTTTGGGAAAAACTGCAAGGTATCTGAGGTCCCTAACTTTCCTCCATCTTTCTTTCTGCCACTTTCACTCAGTTTCATACTGATCCAAAAAGCTTGAGTGTCTCTGTTGGTCTTGAAATCATTCTCACCTCGGGCATTCATCCATAACTCTCACCCAGCCTTACTTCTTTCACTCCTCTATAAAAGTGTTAACCTTTCCCTGAGGGAAACGCTCTCAGGACAGGAGCTGAGAACACACACACACATCAACAACACAAACCTCAAAAAGGCAGTGTGGAAGCACAAATAATAATAACTATAGGAGCAAGTATAAGAGTAATGAAAAGATAATAACAGGACAACACATAACGTACATAATGTATGTAATAATAGTGACATCTCACACTGCAGTAAAGATTTGACAAGGACTTTTTTTTTTACTTGAAGAGCTAAGAACAACTCTGTCAATGCCCTAGCCACCATACAGAGCTACAGCAAATGCACAGCACACTTAAAACACTATAGTAAATCCCCGCCCACCGACAATAACATCATAGGGTTGCATAAGAACTGCTCCAATTTTCTGGAATTTCCTGGATCATTTTGTGTTCCATTGAATAATCTTTTGTATGAGGGTAAAATCTGTTGACAGAATTTTGATTTTTGTAATCTCCTATAGATTATATTCCTATGGCACAAGCCTGAAATCTACAACATATATAGTGTAGGTCGGAATACAATGTACCTACAATGATATGGATAATCAAAAATATGTATTATGCCAGAGTATATTAACCTGCTCTGCAATAATATTGTTAAAAGGTTACAGCACACAATGACAAAAACAGGCTTTCATATAACACAGTCAATAGGTTTCTTTGTAACATGGCTCTTCGTATGAACAAACCTATATCCCTCTGGACCCTATAACCAACCACAGCAGTCGTAAGACTCCAGGAGGGACCATTAAGGGTCCACAGATTGAAGCCAATTTAAAACACACTCAACCACTCACAGACGTGCAATTACACATACTTCTCCACCTCGACTAAAGCCCATCATCTCTCCTGCAATCCTAATTAGCACTTCCTCAGCTGCTTGGCAACTATCGTCGGGGAAACAGCAGCATCTGCGTCCCGCAGAGGTGTGGTGGAACAGGCTGTGTTCTGAGTATTAGTGGGGGGTGTTGGGTGACTGTAATTCTGGGGAAAATTGGAATAAACTGTTGGGTCAAAACACCTTTCGTCCATCTACAATGATGCATGACAACATCATTATCACACAAAACATTTACATAAGAGCTTACCCTCATAGCTTTTTGTGAAAGGAACAGACCGAAACGAAAACAATTATTCACTGATAATATTTATTTGCGTCTATTCAGTTTTGTCACATTCTGTTAGTAAGCACTTGGTTAAGAACCAATGACGTTTGGCATCAGTGACATCACACTTGACAGCACATGTTGACTCACCATGTCTGAACATGAATGAGATTTGAAGCTACAGAAACATTAGTGAATAAAATTAAATAGAATATAAAATAAAATGTGAATACATTTTTGTTTCTCTTGCAAAGGTATCATATGGCTTTAGATAACTACTTTTATGATACATTAAAACAATTTTTGTCCTTTTTGAAATGTTTGCTTTGCTTTAATTGCATATTTGCATGTTTTGAACAATATAACTGTGAGTAAATTACATTGACATTTACATTTACATTTTTGGTTAAACTGTTATTGTAATTTCACTAAACAATTGACAAAATTGCCGCCTCACTGACTTTCTCCTCTGCATTATAACAGCAACGGCAATCCTTTGTTATTGCTCTAAAATGTAATAATACTACATGTATACTATGTATTTAAAATCTGAAAACGTAAGACTCTAGAATCATTCAATAAATCACAGTGCCCATAAAGACTTCACAAGCGCAGTAAAACCACATGTAATGTTAACATAATTATAGTTTAGCATGTGGATTTCTTCTGGCCTTTCTTCTGGCCTCAGTGACACTAAATTCTGAGTAGATAGTTCTGTTATTGATACATCACACCAGTGGAGCATTATGCAACAGACTCTTCCTTTACTAAGGGAGGACAACACACACACACACACACACACACACACACAACAAACAAACACACACTGGGGAATGATGTCACACATGGCAACAATAGAGCTCTATTCTGCTCAAAGTGTCTGCAAATGACACAAGCACAAACAAACTCTGTTAACCCCCAGAATGGCACATAAACATACATGTGCATTGATGCCTAGCACAGCACAATCACACTGGCAAACACAACAAGTGACATAAGCATTAAAACACAGGTCCAGTGTAATCGACTATACAGTGAAATATTCAATGAAAATAGACGTTGCTTGAACAGGTGTTTAGAAATTTATAGGATGCACTTGATAATGTTAATACGTTCTTCTCCATTGCACAATTGCATCTAATGAAGGTTCACACTGACCTGACTATCCAAAAACAATTATTTGCCCCACAGTTTTGACTGGATTAAATATAAACCTGGGATAAACTTTAAAGCTTTTAGCACTGTTCAGAGCTCTGTGAACAGTGTTGTGACTGCAATAAGAAATTAAGAAAGACATCTACAAATTTGTATTATAATGCTCATTAAAAAGTTCTTATTCTTAAATTTAAATATACATTACAATACTTGATCATATCAACCTCTGATCTATTCCATTGCTCATAATTATTGAACGCTACTATTACAATCTGTAATTATTATTTTAAAATATAAAGAATGTAGAATATAATCATATATATATAATGCAAGAGGTACAAGAAAAGAACAAGCCCTCGTGTCCCTTTCAGTTCCTGAAGCTCTCACCAAATCTTCAAAAAGCTTCTAATTACCCTCAGGACAACGTACCCTCAACACACACACACCCAGCTGTCTCAGCAGATGGCCCAAGAGAGGTTTAAACACACACTTACAGACTGGCATGGCCTTTTCACAAACACACATGTCATAGTCATAATGTCTGTCTAAGTCAGGTGAGGAGGGCATGGCCCAGTGGAAAGGTCACAGAGTTTGAGATAGCCATAAACAGTAAAACAGGGACAGATATAAAGCTCACCTTTTGAATGGCAATAGAGACAAAGACACTTTACATTAACAAGCGCTTGTTAACCTGCGTTTTAACTGCACTGTACTTGTTAATGTAAGCCTGGTTAATAAGCCAGTAGTGTTAACCCATCTTGCTGAAGTTTCACTTACCACTTTAAAACATTACAAATTTTAAGGTTAATTGAGTAGGTGGGCTCAGCTCTAATGCAATCAGTGAGCCTAAAGTTAGGTAAAACTGTCTCTTTTTCATTCTACTATCATGTGCTTTTAGTATTTTCCCACTGTTCACTATAGACGTACATTTACACACACACACACACACAAGACGTCTAACCATCATCCTTAGCTGCTGGATTGTTGAACTGTCAGCTGGCATTTAGCAAAGCAGATTTCGTCCCTGCATTTACCAGCCAGTGTTTTGGCACTGATGGAGACAACACAACCAACAAAACCATCCTCATCCAATTCTTTCTTAAATAACACTTCATTTGAATACCATGTAATTACAATCCCCAGTTCACTAATTCAGCAAGAATTCATTTTGTTGTTATCTATTGGCATCCAGGTCAGCTGGGTGAGATCTGAGAGGGTTGTATTTAACCAACTCTCTTATCTCTCACAGAACGACCTACTTGACAGTCACCGGTCTGGATTCCAAAAAGGATTTTCCAGAGACTGTTCTCCCATCTGTTGTCGTACGTTTATGGCAACTCCATGTCATCTGCCTTAATTCCTACTGACCCATATCCTGCTGCCATGTCAACCTGGGCATCACTGGACCTGCACTCAACCAGTTCAGCTTGTGTCTTGCGCAAATTCTTAAACATGTCATAGAGAAGATGTCACAATGTCAGCTGACCACTGGGATTCCTAAGGGACCGAGTTGGTTAAATTAACACTCTGGGTTAAATTACTAGGCACATGGCTCCTAATATCATTTCAATGCAGATGACACACAGCTTTGCTTGTCATTCCAGCCAGGTGACACCGCAATCTCTGCTTGAATCTCTGCCTGCCTGTTAGACTTTCAGTCTTGATGAAAGATCAACATCTTCAGCCAAGTGGGACCAAGTAGCCATGGGCAGGTTCTGATACAATTCAGAATCTGCAGACTCAGATAAATATAGTAACTGGTAATATTTGTATGGATACGTAGAGTTTAACACAGAGCTACTGTACACATCTTCACAACTGTGTGCGAGTAAATCTGTGATGACTGTGATCGAGGTAGTAGAACCCATTTTCTTTTACATATTCCAAATAGAACATATTCTTGTGAGCCAATCATATTTGATTAATGAAAAGGGCTTTGGTTTAATGCTGGTGTTGGGGCTTGAAGAAGACTATGTTAGTTTGAAGGATGAAGGATGATTCAGGAACATGTACTTGGCAAATCAATGATCACCTTCTGGTTTCATATATATACCTCATAAGCACTGTAAAATAATTTGGCCTTGTCTTGTTCAGTATTTTGTCAGTATAACCATGAAAAAATCCAACAAATAAGAAGGTAATATTATGTATTATAGTTGTATTCACACAAAGAGCAAGAACTCTGAAGTGTTACATTTAACATTTAAGCCATTCATCACAATGATAGAATAATAAAACCTTTTAGGACAGGAAAAACCCTAAACAACTGTTTGCAAAATAGATACCAAGTGTTTTACATACAAAAATATTAACAATCATTGTAAAATGATTACAGATATTATCAGTGTGTAAATGGCTGCAGCATTTGAGCATGCAAACAAAAATTAAAATTAATAATTCATAATTGTAAATACCTACATACTGTGGCCACATTAATGTTTTTCTAATAGCAAATGGTCACGGCAGGAAGACACTGTACTTACAGCTGACAGATGCAAAAACTTACTTAAAACCTACTTTTACATGCAAGTCTCCAATGGATAAGATTTCACACAGTTTTACCATAGTAACACTGTGTTGCATGCAGTTTAGTTCCCCTAAAAGGCATTCCAAACAACTAAAATTGTTCCCCGTTACTGAAGTGCAAACACAGCAAAAAGGGTGAACTTACATAGTTCTAGGAACTATAGAAAAGTTCCTTCAGTGCAAAAGCCTCTACTGGGTGCTAAATCCTCTCTGTGGTCTCATGGCGAGTGGGGGCAGACACTAAAAGCACGTGTGTATATTGTCATCTGTTGTCCCCCTCACCCCCACGCACGCATGCTCACACACTATTTGCTTTCCTCCAAACTTCCACAGACCCCTGTGACGTCTCCTTTTGATGATGTCGTAAAGGGGGCACGACCCTTTGCATTGACTCGCAGATGGCGGCACAATGGGTTGAAGCAGACGTGCAGGATCAGTGACAGCAGACACCCACTGACTTACACACACCCCACACCTGCCATACATACACGCACACACACACACTCACAAACAATGTATACACAGCCAGGCTGCTGTCTACAGCAGGCTTTAATATTTTCTCCTTTGGGATGGTTTGTGTGAGAGAATGTTATCACATGAATTAGCATGTCTTATAACATGAATGTGTGTGTGTTTGTTTACAACAAAGCAATCCTCATCAATAGAATCAAGCTGTTTAAATCAACCAATCATGAGGTAAAGTTATATAAATGTCAAATTGACCTTAGTAAGTAAAGGAGACTGTGTACTGTCTAAGCTTGTGTGCTTTCCATAAAGTAGCAGTTTCCTGCATTTGGGGATAAACTGCTTAATTTAAAGTCAATTTCTGCCAAAGTTTATTTCTTATAGCTAATTAAGCAATGTAAAATTAAATGCTACCACCTAAGCGCCAAGTTAAGTGTTTTGCTTAAACTTGAAATGAGCAATAGAAATAGTGATACGCACTACCTCCTTAGCAAGCTCCACTTTTTAATCAAGTAGAAATGTTTTTTAATCTATGTGGTGGTGAATATAGACCTGTGGTATTTCTCATTGCGTCTCACCGTGTAAAGTGATCTGTGAGGGCGCCCACCAGCTCCCCTACACGGTCCTGGTTTGGGTTCAGCTGACCTCTCTGCAGGTGGACCAGAAGGTCATCGTGAGAAGCAGTGTGTAGCGCCACCATCTGGTCAGTGCCACTTGTTATGCTCAAACCAACGACCTGAGAGATTGAGAAAACATTGAAAATGTAAAGTCAAAGAAACACCTGAAAATGCATGTAAAATGTTGCATTGTATGCACTGGTATACAATGTTAAAGCACGTGTAAAACACTTTTTACATCATTCAGTAAAAGATACATTTTCCACCAACTAGCATTTAGTCAGGGTATATGGCTTTGTAATCTCAGACTTAAAAGCTCCTTCGCAATGCAATCATTTCCATAACCTTGAGAATGAGTATTATGCTGGAGATAATCATGAATGAATGACTTGATTGTTGCAATTACTAGATGACTGTGACCAATCGAAGTTGTGCGTCAGTAAAATGTGTGTTTGCATAATGTGTGTGTGGGCTGCTAAGATTCTGAGATTAGTAACAGGATGCTGTTCGCGTGTATGTGAGCGTGAACGGCTGTATGTTATTTGAAAACCCTATGAAACTTGTGAATGCTATGAATGCTTGTCCTTATTTTTCTTTTTAGACATGTTATTTATTGAAATTGTAAGTCTTGGCAAAAATAGAGTCTCTGACTCTAAAAACTTTTAAAATCTATTAAAAGGGAATTCAGTACATTAGCATATAGACAGTCCAATACACATGGAGCAAAAGCCAAAAACATCCTTTTATATGCATGCATGCTTCAGTATGAGTGGAGGAAGGTATTTGCATATGCATGTGGTGTGTTTTTCTAAGCATGCAGAAACGTGAATGCTTACAAACAGCAGTAGGTGTGTCACTGTTGTGCCTGTAGAGAAAGGAAAGTGTTCATGCGCTGTTAAGCCTCTTTACTGCCACATGGATGGATACACACAAACATGCGCATATACACACACGCAGGTTAATCGCTTAATGCCCTGCGGTGCACGCGACTGACCTCGCTGTCTGAGATTTTGAGAAATGAGGCTGGGCCAAGAAATATTGCCCTGTTCTCCAATCACATTCGCACACACTTACATACACAAAAGGTGAAACAGCAAACACAGTGTTTTGTATCCAAGGACTCAAAGGGACTCTGAGTTTTCTGCAATATTGACAATCTTTGAATTCTATGAAACGGATTCAAATATGGTACAATGTGTTTTTACAGGGCGGAGAGCACAGCTCTTTCACAAACTGAGAGCATTGTCACATGAAGCAAACAGTTGAGCATGAGATGGGAATGTATGGAGGTTTATGAATAACAGGCATTCCAATTCTGTGCAAATCTCTGGAATTTTCTTTGTAATATTACAAAAGCTACATTTACATCATATTAAAACACTCAATGCATTTTGTGTATGTAAATAATAAAATAACAATAATAAATAATAATACATAACGTAAACAATAAAACAGTCATTGTTCTTTTTAAAGGTTAAAGCCACTGGGATACCTGTGCTCCTATAGAATTAGGCAGAAATATAAGAAAACAACAAAACACTTAGACACATTCATAATGGAACAACATTACATGTGTCAGGCTGCCCTGCCTGTGTCTGCTGCTCTGAATCAGCTGACCCACCAGGCTGTGTGTTAATCAGAGTAGTGCGTCAGTCTATGTTGAAATGAGATTAAAACCACAATGCACCAGGCTGTCACTAAACAATGTATCCGTCTGGGACTGCCTGAACCTGTCCAATGTGGTCCGGCTTGACCTAAGGGGGTTGGAAGGGTTCGGATTATGGACTTGGATGTGGAGCAGTGATGTGCAGGGCTGCCGGCCAAGGAATGCTGGGAGATTGTAACAGGGTAAATCTCACACACCTGTCGAGAATATACCACCTCAAAAGCACTGAATAAAATACAACCTATTCCCTACAGATTTGTTTAACACTTTCACACATTTTCCCCAATTACTGTACTGCACCAGTCATGTTTATAAGGTGAAAAAGGCTATTTTATTTTATGTGAGTCACATTTTAAGAAGTATTTCATTAAACATTTTCATAATGCCCTAAAATGAACTTATTTTATTTTTTTCCCCACATTATAGAACATGTTTTTTCTACTACATCATAGTTTTCATGGCATTATTGTTTTAGATCTGTAAATATTTATGATCTGTGCTTTAAATCTCTGTAATGTGCTAAAGATAAAGAAGAACATAAATAATTGGGATGATTTGGTGTTAAAATGCAGATCTTAAACTGTCACATCTCTCTCTTTCTCTCTTTCCCAGCGACATCTGATCTTCTTTCCCCTACAGGGCGTGTAAAACATACAGATGTACCAAACTTCAAACATGAATAAAATGTGATTGTGATAAATGTGATTGTAAAGGGATAAATGTGATTGTGAAGGGAGGGGGGGCTGCTATTTGCGATCAAATCCTTCTTTCATCCTGCATCAAGAACCTAAACAGAATGTAGGTCAGACACATACACACCCTGTTCTGGTCTCTCAGACCCAGGCAGAAATTTGTGAATAACCCTATTAAATGATCTAAAGGCCGTGTTGTGGCTGGTCATGTGAAGTATTTGTGTTCTTACTCACTGCAGCAGACAGATGCGCTGACCCACATTGCATGGTTGCATAAAACAAAAACAAACCCAAACAATGACAATAAACTTCTAAGCTGCTAATAGCTGCAGCACGTGTGCAAAAGCACATTCCAGCAGTTGCGCACGAATATAAGATACTTACAGAATCAAGCAATATTCGTTTCTGCACTTTGAAGTGTTTTTTGGGTTCCAGCCTGTAAATGTGCTTGTCGGTGATGAGCAGCGCTCTGTCCTTCGTGTTATTGAACCAGTTAAGCTGAAGGAATGAAATATCAAAAGAAAACAGGGTTAAAAGGTAAACAAGGTACCATGTTTACAATAATAAGTGACAACGTATTATTTGGCTTATTGCGCATCATGTGCAATATATGCTGTGCCATTGCAGCACATATTTTAAAAATAGCCAGTGGAAGTGGGTTGCGGTGTGGCTGAGTGGCACTGGGAGGGGAAAATAAACTGGACCAGCGCATCAATAGCCGCTGCAGAGGTATGCAGTAGCTAAAGCTTTTGCTTAAGGCTGAGAAGCACTGAACACTCTGCTGTGCTTGTGATCTCCACATTGGCTCCGGTCACAGGAGATCATGTGTGTGTGTTTGTGTGTGTGTGTGTGGATAAGGAGATTGAGACATGGCATGAGAGTGAGAATTTGTGCATGTGTGAGAGAGAAATAACTAAGCCTAACAACTCCTTGTTAATAAATGTGTTACTTATTTATATTTTTACTTAGGGAAGCAAAAGTTATGGATTGCAGCTTTACCACTACGTCTGTTTGAAACATAAAACTGCAAGATACTTGCAATTACAAGCAACTTCTGTAAGAACAAGCTACAAACGTCYCACAATTCTTAGCACCCACACATGCAACGTAGAAATGGCGTCATCATCTTTACATGTAATGTAAATTACATGTTAATGTAAATTACAGATGTAATGTAAATATTCAGAAGTCGTCAAACTGACATTTTCATTTACAGCCAGTCCTGGAGTCCAAGTAGCAAAGTTTAAACTACATTACGCTCATTTTATTATAAACTTATTGTTATGAAACATGGTAAGGTAATGAGATCAATTTGAACACAGATTTATTATGTACTACCTCAATAACTGACTTTTGTTTATTTTTAATTACAATTATTCCTTTACTTAGACTTAGACTTTACTTTTACTTAGACACTGTTTTAATTACATTTTTACATGTTGTTTTACTTATAACTCATATTGCTTGTTTACTCCATTCACACTGTTGTTACTGTGCATCACTTTGTATCACACAGCACATTTCTCACTGTTTGCAGCTTTTGTGCCAATGATAAAGATAAAAGAACAGCTTACCATCCTGACAAAGCATGAGAAGAGGACCTGGCCGTACTGGTCCTTGTTCTTCAGCTCCTTAGTGATTCGCACAAAGTTGGAGCTTGTCAGTGGCGAGTCTTTCGCCTGCCAGAGACAGATTTGTTCATTCATAACATACAAAACCGAGAAACTTCACAAACATGCACATTTGTGTTATTATTATTTCCATGATGCCAATTCAAATAAGGCCATGACGGATTTGACATCGTTGTCATCGTTTTTAGCGCCCCACTCCTCCGATGCGTCAAACAGACGACACCTTATCTGCAGCACCAGATTGTCGGCTGCGCTTCATGAATAATCTTTTGACTCATGTAGATGATCTGACAACTTCAAAGGGCTTTGAAAGCTCATCTTTCACAGTCGCTGTAAACTGTGACGACAGGGACGGCCGCTCGCCATGCGTTCTGTGGGTTTTAAAAAACGCATGTTGTGAAGCACAAAAGTCCCAGCAAGACTCACACAGCTGAGGACATTTATATTATGTTCTTTTTAGTCTTGTAATACTGCATAGACCACGTGGCTCAAAGACTCTTATCAAACAAAAGAAAGAAACATTTCACACCACTGGAGTAAGAATTAGATGGAGCCAAAAGACTCTCGACTTATATTCAGAAATGTTTTTCTTCGCTTTGGTGTCCTTGAGCCAGTGCCTTCGGGAACAAAATCAATCAAGTAAAAATGCATGACTACAGTCTGACACAAGAATCCGAGGACAGTTTACCTTACATTTTAAAAGTGTTTTTACTCTGGTTAGCTATTTTCACCAGTCAAGACTTACGTGGGAAGTAATGCTGGGACGTTATGTGTTGTTTTGCACATTACCTCAAACTTAAAACCCAAATAACAGAAACTAAATTTAGCCTGTTGTTTTGCCTGTGTTTAACCAGCCTAAATTTGGCTGGTTAACCATTTGTTGCATGTAATGAACAATAAATTGCGGAAAATTGCGGAAATATTGGGTAAACGGAAACAGAGTGTTTACCGTAGCGAAATAACAGTCTAATTTGCTTATCATGCAAGAGTTGGATGAGATTTGTTTGCTTGCACTTTCTGAGTCATCAACAGTCTTGTGGTTGGTGTCAAAAGTTCAAAATGTCAGCGCTTATTACGCTCAACAAGAAAGGTTTAGGTTGGACAACATGCTGATTAAACATAAAGGACGGATGTTCGCTTTGGATCCGAGAGGAATATGAGATGCTGGAGTTAATGTTTTCTGAAATGTTCTCTTTAGCATTAATGTTAAGATGCTAATGCTGACCTCTAGAGAAAAACTCTCAGTATAATTATAAATACCACAATAATGACTATTACAATAACTACACACTAGGGGTGTTGCAATTTTCTGGTATTGACAATAGCTGTAATAATATTAACATGATTAATTTTACATTGTTAACGATTCACATTTGATAATATCATAAGCAATTAAGTGCTAAATTTTGATTCACATTCCAACACAGTAGGTGGTGCTATTGCACCCATTTGCCTTAAGGACCACAATGGCTACAAACCAATATCATTATTAATTATTTTGGTCATGATAACTGTGTAGTAAAACATCTCCTACCATGACAGCTCTACTAAACACATTTAGTAAATGTGATTATTTTTCTACAACCCAACATTTAACAAAAATACTAAACAAATGAGTTCTGTGGGAATAAAATTCTGTTGTGTAGTGTGGTGCATTAAAATATGCAAGCAACAATGGGCCATATCACATTAAAACGTCAGAGCAGTCCAGGACTGATACACCACTGGGCTTAAGACCTTATTACGGTTTAAACTTTAATAAACTTAATTAAAGTATAAATTCTGTGCAATATGCAGAGGCAAGGGTTTCTGAACTAATTCAGTTCCCACAAATTTCTCTTAAGCAAACATTATCACTACTAGTATATAGGTGAATATACAGACATACATGGGTTTACTAATAAAAGACTTACATTGGCCAGATAGTCTCTCTCCCAGGCACGACTGTAGCCCCAGTCCATTCTCTCACCTGCCAGAACCGTCAAAGCAGCTACTTTGGCTCTCACCTCCATCATATCTGATGGGGGGATGTTTTTGATAAGCTGTCGTGCCCACCATCTAACAGAGACAGAGAGAGTGAGTGAAAAGACACATTAAAACATCAGACAGGCAGAAGATATGATGACGCACCGATGATACAGGTGTTGCGTGATTCTGTGGAACTGCACCAGGGCTGCAGGGGGCGCCGGCCACTCTACACTCTTCCCGTAATCAGCCATGTTTCGAACACTGGCGAATCTGCGTTCCACCTCCCAGAAATGAGCCTTTACTTTGTAGCATTTATAATATGCCATTATGGTGTAGATGGCTCTGATCTTCCTACAGCGCATGCGAGCTAATGCTCCTCTCCATACCTGCAGAAACAAGTAAATATAATAAAATACAATATAACAGATGTATGAAAATAAAAATATAAGCATTGGATAGTGTTCCTATAGCTCAACTGATTAGGTGTCATCTGCGTTCAGAAATCTTACTAGATTTGACAGCTTTTAATTAAGTCTAATAAATCAATGATTTAACAATATAATAATAACAACAAGATTCAAGTGGCCAGTTCCTGGTTTAAGACAAGCAGGTTTTAAGGGCTGGTGCTGAGCAGAAGCACATGTGGTGGTTACATCATTTCAGCAAGAGTGTCAAATGGACAAACACAACAGCTGGTGAATCACCCAAGCCTTGACTCAGTCTTCCTATAGTTTAAGTCCAGCAGTAATAAGTGGGACAGAACTGAAACGAGGGCAGATTGCGCTTTAAATGAATAATGAACGCAACACAAGAATAATCCACCAATCACAGTCATTATTACAATTACTGTTATCAGAGTCTCATCCAGCCTACACACAGGATGAATGAGTGGGGGAACCTTGAGAAAAAACAGTTTTTCCTCCGTTTCTATATTTATAACCATATTTCCATATAATAACACGTCAAAGCTGATCATCATTAAAGCATATATTATCTATAAATCCATATCTTTATGAATCTATACATATATATAGAAATGACTAAACACAGTATCTATCTATAGAGAAATATATAGAACCTGCATATAAATGAATGTGCTTGAAAAATGAGAACACATTCTTATGACAAATAAAAATGCAGATGTGGGTGTAAATCTAGATTTATGCTCTGCAAGATTAAAAACTCAGTCTGCAGTTGTAAACACAGACTGATCTCTAGGTGTTAGGATGCCACTCGGCTGTCATGTCATGTCTGAAAACACATTAAAATGTAAGACAGCGAAAGAGAGAGAGAGAGAAACATGGAAATGAAAAGGGAAGATGATCGAGAGAGACAGGGAAAGCAGAAGTACAGTGTCTGAGAAAAAAACAATAAACAACACTGATAAATGGAGACAAACACCCCAGGAAACTGACAGACAGAGAGAAAACAGAGTATTTGTCACCTTCTGTAAGAACAGCACTAATATAGGGATGAGCGCGGCTCTCTCCTGCTCCAGGGTGAAGAGGGTTCGAGGGGTTCTGACAAAAAGTTTGGTGTGGCCGTACGCAACATCGTCCTCAAAGCTGTGCTGGTTCACGATGGCCTCCACTGCTTCCTGGTCGCTGCTCATCAGGTGATTGGGCCACGTGTACTCACAGGTCATCTTATACCTGAGCACAGAGAAGATGGAGTGTGAGCGCTCCATCCAAAAACTACAGGCCACTCTGTTATCATTGACAGGTGTGTTAAGATAGTGTTTAATCATTAGCTAAGTAGGCTATACAAGCTTTATAAATTATGGTAACCTAAATATATACAAACTATTCCAAACTCTGAACACAACCAGCTATGGAGCTCTTATTTCATTTATACAAGAAAAACAAAATGGACACCATGTAAGAAATTAAGAAACACACTATATATGTTGTAGCCATAATTTCCATCTAAAAATTACCGTTGACACATGATAGAACTTGGACAATTAAAAACAATGTGAGATATACAGTTTGTAAAAACTGCCAAATTTGCAACTAGGAGCTTTATAACAAATGTGCTCCTGTGAACCTCAGAAAGGTTTGTTAAATCTAGTATCTTGCTCTAACTTGATGCCTGTATTGTACAATCATTGTATTTCACAAACGCAATGCAATCAGCTTAATTTATGTGTGCAGTTTGCATCAGACTGATTGACTGATCTGTGGACATGCCATATAAGGCTGAGGATTCATTTGTAAGTATGATTGACCTCCTACCTCTGCAGGAAGCGTGCGTACGGCTGCCTGTAGGCAAATCCAGCTCGCCTCACCCGGACGTTCTCCAGCAGACCCAGGTACGCCACTTGATGCTGGCAGCGTGCGTCATCGAAGAGCAAGGGGGACTTCACCTCATTTGGCTTTATACAGCGCACATAGTAGGGCTCCTGCGGGACCAATTTCAACTCATTTTATTTGCAATACATTTCATTTATTTTGCAGAAATGGCTAAATTCAAGCATTTATTAAGGTCTCAAAGGTGCATTATCAAATTGTTGCCCTTAAAATCAGCTTTGCGGCTAATAACAAAGATTTAATATTGGCAATATAAAAGTATATGGGCACATTGTTACTGCTCAAGTTGTTAAGTTTTTTGCTGCACTCATAAGAAAACGACAATTTTAGCAATAATTAATGGTATCATTATGCCAAAAACCCTGCCTAAATCTCACCCTCAGTTTTTCAAAAGAGCTA
>JBAJNP010004320.1:0-34149 GCA_036877545.1 Yasuhikotakia modesta | reverse complement strand
CAGTCTTTTGATACAGTCATTTCTTAAACGATACAGAAATTCATCCTTTCACTTTAAATCTTATGGTGTGGGATTGTTCATCAGTAGCGTGGGCAGTCGTGGAAAGCCTGATAATATGAGGGAATTTTAAAAATTGTGATTTCCAGGCCTGGAAATTAGTATAATTTCTAGGGGCACAGAAAAGTTATGGACATTTTCATGGTTCATAAACATTCTTATCTGTAATATATTTCATCAGCTAAAAATAGCTTTTGTGTGAGTGTAAATCTCTATGAAATGAGATTTTTAAAATCCTCATCCAGGCATCATAAACAACTGGAAAAGTCATAGAGATTCAGTGGTCAGAAGGTTTGGTCCAACAGGTGTGAAAGCTTCTGAAAGGAGTGAGAACCTCTGAAAAAATGTCATGTGGATCTTCAGGTGGGTCACATGACCTTCTCTCCTTTCCATATTCATGATTTATTTTCTATTGATGTTTTTACCTCAGCCACTCAGTATGGATGCAAACAAGTTTCAAACGACACCCACTCTAGGCTTTAGACCACTTGCTCTATTTATGTGGTTCCTGGAAGAAGCTTGGTGAGCAAAGACGCCGTGTGTCAGCCGAGCGTTTGTGGGGGTGTGGACTATCATTTCCTTGCTGGAGCTTCTGTAGGACAGCCGTGCAAATCAACAGGAGATCAATGGCTAATCCTCTCCCTTACGTCGCTCAGTGCTCCTCCCGTCCAGTTGCATATTCAAATCAGCTCTGCTATCTTTCCATGGCTTGCCCTCAAGGACTTTGGCTGATATGGCTGTCTTTATTTAGCTTCTTTACCCAGTGATGGCTTAGATCTGCAGGCTCTGAGGGGAGCTCTCCACACGCAGGTTTTTCCCATGAGATTGAGGGCATCTGACAGCCTTGACTCGCTGCATTCTGCCTCAAACCTCTCTTTTGTTATTTATGCAATGGCAGATTTGGTCAGCTGATGGTGGCAGTTATGTAATCTGTCTCTATTACAAAAACAAATTGCTGGTCACCAATGTACAGTATGATTTTAGATGCTGGTATGATGGGGTCCCACCTTAGCTTCCAGTCACCAGCTACACCAGCATCAGTCTAATCAAACCTAGCATAAAAAGCCAGTTATTCTGGTTTACAATAGTGGTCAGCTTCAGTTCTTTTATTTGAGTGACCCACCATTAATCTGCATAGGCGCTATTGTTTGAGGGGACATAGTTGGAAATATAATTACATTTATAGTGTTGCTGTTAATGTCACCAGAGGCTTTTATGGAAGGATAACAGACGCCTGATCTCTTGACTTTATACAGCACATAAATGCATCAGTGGTGGTACTTTATGAACAGCACAAACAAACTAAAGGGGAGCGCAAGCCACAGTACAGTTTGTGCTTTATGTGCAGTATATTTTAAATCATTTCAACATTTGCAATTCGATTTGTTTTCAGTTTGTACATCATCTTTAAATACAATTAAATTGTAGCCAGAAAACTTTAAGTATAAATAACATATGTGCACACAGTATCGCTAACAAAATATGAAAAATGAAAGTGTAGCAATGCACAGAGTTTATAATCCATGTTATTGTACCACCAAGCCCAAACTGGAAAGCAGATAACATGAAGCTTGTAACTGTACACTGGTGGGACACTGATCTCTTCTTGTGGGGGCCTGTCAGCCACAGCCCATAAATCAGTAAAGGGTCACCTTGCCACAATTCTCCTGTCACACCCTCTTTATGTGCAAAATATAAACACTGTTATCAACTGTTGCATGGGTATTGGGTAAACATGAAACAGTTTTCTATTAAAGGAACAGATTGTGCTAAAGAAGAAATGCTGTCATTTACTCACCATCATATAATTTAAAAACACCACAAACATATCATACGAGAGGTTCATACAAACTTATGTAATATTACAAGTTTTCTGCTTAGTGTGATAAACAGACCATAATGTAAGCTGATGTTTATGTGAAGTTCTAAAATCCAGCCTAGATTGTTTAGGTTGTATTATTACTTCAGTAGATTTAGAATGTAGTGCAAGTCATTTGGACCACATTGAAGCCTGGTTGAGAACAAGAGAGGTCTATTTAAAATAATTTATTTAGAAATAAACTCCTTTATAACTCTTATATTAGGAATAGTCCTTTTGTGTTTCAGAGAAGAAAGACATTGTCACAGGTGGTTGTACAAGAAGCTTGCAAAGACAATGAAAAAACAGAAACAGTATGTACTCCACAAAATTTTAGGAAAAGCATGTCAACATTGATTTAAGCAAAAGGAATCACAGAACAAAGAGTATAAATACACCTGAACTAAAGCTCTAACTAAACAAGACCCAGGTGAACAAAATTGGAAACCAAGGAAACAGAGGATGGGCTAATTAACTTAAACAAGAACTGATAATGACTATTGAACTCAACACAAGGAAATCAGGCACATGGAACTATACAAAGAACATATGTGACTGTCATATGGATTTGAAATGACATCAAGTAGATTCATCTTTTTAATATGAAACATTCCAGTATATTTGTGAATTTATTTGTTGATTATGTTGAAAAATAGTCAAAATAAGCCACTGACCCTGCAAATATTTTCAATGAACCAAAGTGAAGTGGCAGTGAAAGAATGTGTCACCAATTACCAAAAGTGGGATAAAGAGAATTTTAAAAACTCAGGGCAGCAGGAGGATCCGGGTCATTATGGCTGGTGTCTAAGCAACGAGAGGCATGCTGGGATTTCAAACAATAAACAGTCTTCATCCTCTGTTGGCATGTCACAACATTTCTGAAGAATAAGTGCTGTAAAAGAGGACAAATACAAAAACGGTTTCAACTGACACAGTGATTTTGAATGCAAAATTGATACAGCACACATTTTATGTAGACACAATAATTAAAGCCATTTATGTAACTTTGTGTTAGTCAACATTCATTAATAACTGGGTCATTGTTTGTGGAGAAATTTGAACAGCCCTGAGATTTATTCCAAGGTTCATTAAGTCTTTCATAAACATAGCCACAAGAGGACAGCTGGACTGAAAACTTCACATTTATTATAGCAAAAATAGTTGGTTGCATGGGTTAATATATGACACACTGAAGAATTGCCTGTTGAAGTATAATCACAATCTACATTTATCTTAATTAAGTGGAATTTTGTGAGACTGCATGCATAATTCTTGGTATTGGTCTAAAGTTTCCAATCTTTAATTTCTGGAGACCCATTTTCTATAGAAACATTAACTATCCTGGAAGGAGACATTTACAATCTCTAAATAACCTCTTTTATCTCTGCATACCAATACAAGCACAATCCAATCCTGCAATACCTAATTGTTGCTTTACTTGCATAATAATGAACCCAATATTTCAGATACTCTAATTTGATTGGATAAGGATAAGCTAAGGATTGGATTGGTTTGGATTGGATAAGCAACATCCCAAGAGCGCTAGCATATATCAATGTGGCAACACCAGAATGTTTCACCGTGTGTATCACCCAACTACTGATATGTTCCAGGAAGGCTGTCAATCTGTGTGTTGCTCAGCGACACACACAACAGTTGATGCTGTACTTTCTGTTGGTGAAACAAAAGTACAATAACCTGTTTTATAAAAGCAACATCACATTCAGTTGAACTGATGTACTGAATATCAGCAGAGCTGTGGCTAATGTTATCAACAATATTGACACATTTATTTTTGCCTTTTCTATAATTGCTGGCAATGTCTCCCTTAACAGTTGTGTTTCGTGGAATCAGACAGAGTAAAGATATCGACTGGTCTATTTGAAAATGGACCATCTGTGACCTGTGGTAAGTCCTTCTGTATGTCCCCCATAGGCAGCAGGCTTCTGTTCTCCTCTTTCTGTCTTGGCCGTCCATCGCTGATCAATGCAGTCACACTGGAGACCCCCTGGCTTCACCCACAAAAGGATTTGGTTACTCGTTTACTTGTCTGGGAAACCAGACCCCCAGCACACCACAAAAAACTCCTTTTCCTCTCCTTCATTCCATTTCCCAGCCTTACATTTTTGTGTGAAGGCCTAAATGTGTTGCAGTAGTCGCTAAACAGTTTGGCAAGGAGAGGAAAAATGCCACAAGTTTTAAGACATTTGCCTTAACAATGGAGAGAAATGGGGTGTTAAGATATTTGTAACAAGGTTTCTGTATTCCTCCAGCAGCTATGGTTACACAAAAAGGTCAAAACTACATGGCCACTGGTTTGACTGTGGAGAAGAGCACACATTGTTTAAAATATAGTGTTTGCTGTAAACTTTAGTTTAGACCAATGTGGGTGTGAGATAATAACCTTACTGATGCAGTCTTCAATATTTAGCACGATCAATACTTGGATACAAACACACATACTGTACTTGAGGTCTGTTTTAAAGCCTAGTGGGCTGCCTCGCTGCCTGCTGCCTACATAGACAGCTGCCTTTTATGGCAGCATACTAACTGAAATAGAACCTCATTAATGACTAATTTGGAATGCTTTACATAGGCAGTAACTCTGTGTCATAAAATAGTGCTTTAAATATGAAGCGCACAGAAGACTCGACTCAGTATCGATTTCCTTACAACATGAGAGGAACAGCCCAAATTGACATGAATATATTCATCACCCGTTTTTAGTTTTTAATACAAGTTTTATTGATACATTTCAGTATTAAATGAATTATAAATGTTTTCAGTTGACATTTCTGTTGCTTCATCCATCATTTCAGATTAACTTTTTGACTGAGCATGTTGCAGTGCATTCTGGGATTGTAATTTCCATGAAGGAAACATGATGCTGCATTAGAATAAGATGAAAACAGGTTAACTTAGGGGGCAGTATAGTTAAGTTTCCTACTATGGGAAATAGAATTCCAGAATGGGCTCATGACACCCTAAAATGCTGCCCCTCAAGGCAGCTCAGTAGGTTTTGGAACAGAGCCGTTTCTATTAAAGATAAACTCAAAATTGAAGTTCAGTAGATCTCAGCAAAAACTTTTTAAATCAAATACAGCTCTTCCTTCACAATTGCACAGAACCACATGAGAACTTTGTTTGAATCCAGCGAGACTTATCTATCTGCTACTGTAACACCAATTTAGCACAACAGACAGCATCGTAGAACACTGCTTCCCTAGACACGGTCAAATCAGCTACCCAACACAAGCCAGGGGAGGGAAGAATGTGATCCTTGCTTTACTCGCAGAGGGCATGGAGCAGGACACAAGGAGATGGAGGACATTAACAAAGCGTGAAATTAAAGCCATCGTACAACAGTGAGGTGGGTCCCACCTCTCAGGGACTTGTCTTGGACCGTGCTGGGGTAATAGAGCCTGTTCTATTACTGTAATGATCTGTGGAGAGAGAACAGGGGGGCATGGGATTGAGATCTGAAAGGGATACTGATCATATGCCCATATGGGTGAAAGCTAAACAAGAGCTGTAAGCCTCTAGTGAGGCAGGAAGTACCATAGACAGGTGGAATCTGTTTGGTATTTTTGTCTGAGGTGTTTTTATTTCCCTTGTTTCTACTGTTTTCTCTTCTGTTTTCAGAGCCACACAATAAGGATTCTTTTTGAATAAGAAAATATTTGAACTCCAAAGTCTGCCATTTTTCAAGACATCATTTGAAGCGCCCCCCAAAGTAAAATCGCTCTATGAGGAACTAAATTAAGCAGGACTGTGCAAAAACAAATTTACTGTAGGCAGGGACAGAGTGAATCTAACCAAAGGAAAAAAGCAAGTGGGCGGGTGTTGAATGAAACTTGTAGAAGTGGGAGGGAAAATTTGGTAAAAAGATCAAATGGAAGAAATGGATTTTCACCAGAGTGAAAAAACATGACTAAAATATTAGTGTGTTCATTTTGTAGGCATACATTTTAGACCATTACTAACTATTGACAATTAACAATTATTAAATAAATATTTTTTTTAATTTACAAAAACATTTAATTTACACCTTTTTACAGGAGTCACTAGATTTTGCCAAGGTATAACTCCAATTGTACCTGAAAATACCATGAATTCCATGGCCCAATACTCTCTCCCACTGGCCCCAGGGCATCTTTTATATTAAGCCCTGTATCTATTTTTGGTAACAGGTGCAGCCAGTATAAACAACAACCAGTAATAATCTTTATAGATAACGCTAACCCAATTTGGTGAAATCAGTTTTGGCTTTGTGTCTACAGCAGGTTAAATTCAACAAACAGGAAGTAATTATTGCTGGCCACATCAGGAAAGGTGTTGTACTCAAATGCATTTCTGTGTGGTGCTAAAAATTACAGACCCGTCATGTTTCATGTAATTGATCATACAGCGCTAAGCCCATTTTCTTTTTCTATGACACAGTAAATGATGTGAGGTAAGATTGTAATCTTCACAGACCAGCAAAATCCATAATAACGTCTAAGATACATAAACCATCCCCAGACGCTTAAAGATACTATAAACAGATCCTGCTTTATCCTACTTAATCCAAAGCGTTTACTCATTTATTCTTAGTCAGTGTGAGAACACAATGCATTTGCATTGTGAAATTAGTTTTGTGTTTGTAATTGTGGGACACAATGAGTGTTGAGCTGTAATGAAGGTTCAGTAATGAGTCCGGTGTAAAGTCCAGCATCAGAACATCAGAACAACAGAGCTGCTGTCAGCTTCTCTTTGCAACTGTTCACTCTCCCTTAATGGAACATCTGAGTCAATAAAAACAATCATCACACTCATTGCCAATGAAAGCCAGGAAATCATTTTAGCTAGTCAAAATGCTCAATGTCGCTTTAAAAATGAGCACGAACTTATTGCTATTCTGGTCAAGTTTGTGTTGAGGTTAGGTGCTAGACACCTAATGTTATTTGTGTCTCTTTGGTTAAAAGTTTTTTATGTGATTTGAGTGTCAGAGTTGGATACACTTTCACAATTGATTTACTAATGATTACTGCACAAAGTGCTTCAGATTAGTGATGTATAAATGTATAAAACACAAAGGATCTCATTTAATAGAAATTAAATTACTAACAAATTACTAAAAGAACTGTTTTGCAATGACTGCATTAACACATCACTGTTTATGGCAAGAAAACCAGACTATAATGCCTTTCACACATACAGCCATTTTCAGAAATGTAACCATAATGTTTCTGTTTAGGGGTCATGTAAAAAAATCAGTTGTTGAGTTACCAGTAAATCCGTTTCAGTATTTCCACAATAAGAAATTGAACATTACTAGATTACTAGATCTAGATTAAGATTAATGGCGTAAAGGTTACAGCACTGATGTAAGAAGTGCACTGAGCCAATCACAAGCTGTGACACAAACCTCAAACACAGGAAATGCATATAATTAATGCAAAGCTCCTCCTACATTTTAATCTGATATACACAACAAATAAGTTTCTAAAGTGTGTTAATGAAGGGTTTTACTGATGGTACTGTGGGGATACAATTTTGGAACCATTAATCAGCTCCTTCATGATGAGAAATTTATGTTTAAAGTCCTTCCAGCTGCAGCAACAAATCCTTTCCTCTCTAATGAACCTCTCACAATGTTCACTCAATAAACCATCAACACAGGCCTTAGTTTTTCCAATGAGGGTCAATAGCTGGACAGCATGTCTCCTCTTGTCTTCTCTTTTTCAAGACTTTAATGGAGCTCAGCCAAGACCCACAGAGCAATCCCAGGGGTTGTTCCCAGATATCCGCAATGATACCCAATCTGGCCCCATTAGCGCCCTCTCTACCCATCAAAAACATGACTTCACGAATGCAGAATTAAAAATTAACCATCTATTATCTATTTGCTGATGGCTTCCATAAAAGAAAGTGAAAACGCAGATTCCCTCAAGGCTTTCTGGAGAAGAAATGATTCCTGCAACCCAATATGTGGATGAAAGTCTGACTGTGATAACAGGAACAGAGCGGATGAAGTTTCTTAAGCAGGCCCAACAAAGCTAAACTAGCAGCTTATGCAAAGGCTATCAAGTTAAAGACTTCAAGACATTTTTAAGTTTAACTACAGGCAAGACAACCGTATTATAGAGATGATAACTCTGCCAAATTACATTCATGCAGTAAAAACCTGTTTCCCAATTGTCTCTACACACTCAAGATGAAGAAACAGTCATTACATTAAATTTGATTCCATATGCAGTGTCCTGGTTCTTTCAGAACATTTCCTGGATGCAATTAAAGAAACTATAAAATAAAATATTCCACTGAAAACTTACCACTCAATTTTTATTGATGGTTATTTAAAGGTCATAAACTTATGTCACCCAATTAGAGATGATCCTGGTCCACTTCACCACAGCATCTCCTCAAAGCAAAGCAGCTCAGCAACTTCACACCTTTACACACTGTAAGAAAAATGTTACATTCTTTTTCTGACATCTTCAGTATGCGTCTCCTCCCTGATGGGATATTCCAGCTTTGATATTTCATTTTCTTAACAGCACCTCTCAAAGATACCGGCTCATCCACCTGTTCTTCTCCCCTGTAATATTCTTCAGTTCTACCTCCATTTTCTTTTCTTCAGGGAAGTGCCATTTGTTTTCTTCTCTCCAGAGGCATTTGTCTGTCTTTTATCATGTTTGTATTCGGTCTCACCTGGTTCTTGACATGCTTCTCCATTTCCTCTCATATGAAGATAACAGCTGTAATAAAAACACAAATAAATGTCCTGTACTGCTTGTTGTATGTCCTGTAAGTTGTATTTCATTGCACAGATTGTCCAATCAGCATCAAGTTTTCCTGAAACAACAAGCAACATGTTTTCTTCATAGCTGTGTCAGTTCAAAGACTCTCATATGACTCTGTGGTCTCCTCTCACATAATAAAATTATTTAAATTCAAATCAATATTTCATGTCTGTTTATTTGGTAAGTAGCCCTTTAATAAGCAACATAAACTATTTTATTTATTTAGGATTTATTCAGAGGGCGACCACCCAGAAGGACGTGCATCACCCTAAAAATTTTGTACATTGGTACATAATGTTGACCTTGGCATTCATCATTGAAAACACACAATAAGAGTATTTCCATTGTGTTTAGCATAAAGCTTACAATTCAAAACATACAGTTGCAACACTGAGCCCAAAGTTTTCCTCATCCATTCTTTTCTGTCTTTGTTAGAAACATTCTTTATAGTCCCCAAACTATTATATAAGACAAAGTAATCCTGCAACACACTTAACACACACACACACACAACCTCACACAGAACACACAAACGGTTTCCTCAAGACAGAAAATCCCACTAGATGGAATTGATTAATATTTCACATTTTAAAATAACCAGCACTACATCATAATCCCAGGGCATGCTGGCTCTTACCTCTCAGGAGAATTCTGCTTTCCATTTCATAGGCAGCCTTTAAGCGATCTTAGAATTTCAGCTACCACTGGGAGTATCAGAGAGGTGACCGAAACACATACACAGCTTTGGGGTCTGCCTTCAAACAAAATATCTTTAAATAAAGATAGTTACAATTGGGTGCTAGGACATACATTTAATACAGCCTGATACAGCCCATTTAACTGGTCATTGTCAATATATGTACTAGACTTAGATTTCATTTTAGAACAAATACATGGAGTTTTGCTATATTCCCAGACCTGGCCAGACAGTTATGCGCAGATATGTATGATGATGCCACTATATCTTAAGATATGCAACCCACACAAGACACACTCTGCAGTTCCTCCTTGACCTTGATTGTATTTTTCTCTAGAATTTATGCATTTTTCATGCCAGGCCACGATAGTTACACTGCAAAATTCAGCAGATGATAGAAATAGTTGCTTATTTCTGAAGGCTACATTATATATTTCACTGGGCATATATTTTCACCACATTTTTAACAAACACTTTGCCATACTTTACCATAAAATAAAATACATTATATAAATATTACACATATAATATGCATCTCAGAAATTTGTCTATCATTATCTATTTACTTAGAATTTAGGTCGGCGTTTCTGGAAACAATGGGATAAGAAGCATACGAGTGCAGTGACTCCATCTGGCCAGGAATAATACAGAGATTTTCTTTGTTTCTGCATATTATGAAAAAACATTATATTGATATTAAAAAAACACGTTCTTGCCACCTCCACAATCTTGGTAGAGCTGGTGTTTTTATAATTGATTTAGAAGGATATACTTAGAAGGATATATTTCAATTAAAATATTAAAATTTAATGCAAATGCATTAATAAATCTTTGCCAAAGAGGTAGCTTGTCCAACATTGTAGTCCTTTTAGGTGGACTATAGTTAATTGTGTTTTTTTGATTGCAAAATAAAATGAATTAGTTTTAAAAGGTACACCTCGCTTTGTTTCTCGTAAAGCTTCAACACTTTGCGTTTAAAACTCTAGAGGCTAATCGATTTGTGAACAGCCGAATGATCCCGAACGTGTCCGAAAGTTTCCGAAAACGAGCAAGCAACCTGTAAGGCAGCCAGGGAGGGAGAGCGAGATCGAGGGGCGGCAGGCAGAGCTGTAGAGCCTCCGACCGCTTTGGAGCAGAAGTACGTAAGAGACAAACTCAGGATTTGCAACAATAGAAGCTTTTCCACTCCTCCGTTATCATAGATACCGATCTCAAAAACAGGATTATAACGGCGGCGTGGTTTAATTGTAGGAGAAGAGTCGCTACTCTGTGGAATCAAACAAATTTCCCTGTCGGTTTAAAAAGTGGATTTGTACGTGGCTAACTGAACCGGGCGAAACGAGCGTCTGTGGTGCGCGGAAAGAAATGCAAACCGCGGCGGAACGGAGAGACGGTAAGTTAAGTGTTTCCCATTCATTTGATCCCGGAGAACAAAGTAGCCGGTGCAGATGTACGAAGTATGTGCACTAACCAGCTCAATCGACATTCCCAGTAAGCAACAAACTAACTGATGAGTTGACGTCGGCTAAGCTAGTTCATTAGCTAACCAGATCATTTAAAACTCACGGATCGTTAGTTCAGGCTGGTTTACACAAGTGCCGATACAAGTTCTTCTCCCAGTGTCGAGCTATTGGGAAGCATAGACCGATTTCGCCACCGTAACTCTCATTTGAGAACGTCTGACCAGGCGTTTGAATAGGAGCAAGTGTATTGCACGGCGCGATGTAGTTGTACTGTTACTTTCTAGAAATTAAACTAGCGGATGACTTTGTTGAACTACAAAACACATGCCGTCTATAATTCAGTGCACGTATTTCTCAGAATAATGCGAGCTGCATTTACCCAAGTCATAAACACGCAGAACAAGTGTCGCGGATGATCGTTTATGGCTGAGCTTGCTGCGCGCAAGCTTTAAAGACGCCTTATGTTATGCATCCTATGTTAAAAAACGTTTGTAACATTGTTTAAGCGTTGTGTCAATGTTTTGTTTACTTCGTGCATCTGATTCTGTTGGGTGTGATGGGGTACATTAATTCCAAACAGGTCTATAAGATCAGTGCGTTTTTTCAGGATGCCACCGCCTGCGCAAGATCGTACATATTTTGAACCACAAACCCACCTAGATCATTTACACAAATACACATTTCGTGTCTTTTTTGGCTTAAGTTTACATTTAAACGCATTTTGTGTCTTTTTGGCTTAAGCTTACATATAAAGACGCAGAACTGCAATGAGTTTCTCACTCTCACAGCATTTAAACGTGCGTATATTACAAATAACTTGATCAACGTATGTTTAATTTTTTTATTGAACAGAACTATTATGTGCGTAGTTATTAAGTATCATCTGCCCGGTTTCGACATATATTTAAAGCTACATTTTCTGCTTCACAGAAAGGTGTCAGTGTTTGGCGTGGTGAGATTGGAATAAGAAGTAAAAGCTCAGGAGACGGTATTGTTTGTTAATGTCGCGTGCGCGGCGGGCACGAGCATTACAATGACGCTCTTGTTATGCTATAGACATTTTGCGTTATTTGTTCCTTTGGTCCTGAATTAGGTCCTTGCAAACAGTAATTTTGCCCGTCACTAGTTGTTTTAATAAAAGAACCCATATACGTGACGGCGCATTGAGCTTGGGCTGTAACCTCCCAGAGTTTGCATTAATTTAAGTCGGACATATGAGCATGTATGGTGAATGTCAGAATGTACATCAAGCATGTCAGGAATAGATCGAGTGATCTGGAAAACCTCAAGAACAAGTTTCATGCAATTGCATCAGAATATCTTAAATAATTTGGCCAAAGATGACAACATCGTCTTGAGACGATGCAGTGTGCTGGTACTGCCGTTCAGTCTATGTAATCAGTTTTAATATCTGTCATCTCTGGTTTTGTTCAGAAAGCTAGAATGGGTCCTGAGGCTAATGGCTGGTTGGAGAACATTTGTGGGCTGTATTTTGACAGACGTTAAGACGAACTGACAATTTCTCCCCCAATATTTCCAATTTCACACGCATTTGATCGGATCAGAGGCACAGTGATGTCATGGTGTGTTGATTTGCTGCATCCCATAGCACAAGAGAGAGAGGAAGTTTATATTACCTGCTAATACGAATGAAATAAATAGACAAGATATTTAGGCTAATCGAAATAGCATGTTTGAAAATGACTTCCAGGATATAGTTTAGGTCAGCCTGGTTTATATTACTAACGTAAGTGTCACAGCATGCACAGGCACGTGAGCATGAAATTAAAGCAAATGCTCTTCAGGCAATGTAGTATTTCTAATATGGAATCTTAAACTCTTTTCCCCTATACGTACATCTATATGTTTGTGTCAATACCCTTTGGTATGTTCCCCTGCCACCCTCTTACCTACTCCATTCCGGCAGTGGGAACTAATTGGCACTTTTGGAATGCCCAGCCCTCTGTTGCCACATGCTGGAAAGCCGCTGGGTGCAAACACCCCCCTTGCTGACGCTGTCTTATGGTTTCCATATGCGCTGAATTTGGGTAATTTCAGGGCATGGGCTCTAATGAGAGATTTTATTTCTGCAGTGCATCGGTTGTGGTGTTGGGGATCAACATTTATAGGACTCATATCTGGGAAATGAAGCTGTTTTGGACCTCTCAGTGGCACATTGGGCTCTGGCAGGGGAACACACGGGTTTATTTAAAACAATTCAACCCAGTCAACACTTTTTTTAGGAGACACTGTGCACAGTGTGGTAGAAAAGTTTTTAGTGTTTTACAAGTTTAATTGTTTAGGGATGGTCCAGATATCGTAAAACTTTTTTTATTTTTTTGTTTTATTTAATTTACTCCAAGTGGGCCTGAAGCACCAAAATAAATGTCAGATATCTCAAAGGCTAGATTTAATAATTTGGATTTAAAACATGGTTAGTTTGTTCTTTGCAATCAAACAAAACTTCCCCCAGGATCTGGTAGATCAAATCACAGAAGAATAGAAAAAATGTAGTTTTTGTGTGAGTTTCATTTGAAAGTGAGCAACACTGTTCTGGAGGACAGAGCACTTGCAGTGAGTACTGTGTAGGGCACAGAGCATCATTGTCCCGTATGTGCACGTTTGAACCCAAAACCATACATCATTTTGATTGTGTTCTCTTGACTGAGGTTCCATTGAATCATTGTTTTGATGTCATAGAGACAACATGAATGTTTGTTGTACTGTTGTGACAAGATGTTTGCATTCAATATTTTTGTCTTTTAAACTTGTTTGTTTTTTTTAAAAGCAAACAAACAGAAACAGAAACAGATATTTAAGGACTGTTGTAAGGAACAGATGTGATTAGTGTGATTGGGTGAACCAGAGCAGTTTAAAAACGTGCATTGATTGTGAAGATTTGCTGCAGAGATTTGATCATAAACAGCACAAAGTCTTATCTAAAATGATTATTAAACATATGCTTCTCAAACAACCTCACATTAAAGAGACAGTTGCTCACTTCTGTTTGGAACAGCCTTGTGAGTAGTGTCAGGGTTTCACAGTGTCCTTCAAAGTGCTTATAAATGGTGGTTAAAATTCATCCACTGTGCTTGCTTTTCCCACGTTGCTGTCAAAGTTTTGGATATTTCTCAGCGTCTTCAGTGTTTAGAGGCCTGTGAAGTAGTTAAGTGTCTGCAGCTAATTCGGCAGTAATTTGGCTGCTGATTGAAAACAGGTTCTCCATTAGTGGGCCTGCTGGTGGCATTATAAACTATTTACACCACAGTTTTATAGGACATCTTCATTTAACAAAAAGTGAAAACAGATTTTGTCCCAGACCCTTTATAAAGTACCATAACTGAGACTGAATTTTAAAGGCCCCCATTTTCATGTTTAACTTTTACATTATTTAGATTTATATTTTTATGCATTTGGCAGATACTTTTATCCAAAGTGACTCACAGTGTTACATTGAATTTATACATTTTGTCAGTATGTGTGTTCCCTGGGAATTGAACCCACAACCTGTGTTATGTTAACAATGTTAACTAGTTGAGCTACAGAAAAGCATTATTTGCTTAATTATTGCTAAAGTTACAGGTTTAATGTGCTTTTTGGAAACAATGATTTATTTTCCAGAGTGTCTAAGCATTCAAACGCTCTGTACCAAAAAAAGGGATTAAAGCACTGTGTATTTTTTCTGGCATGTTATGGCCAATTATGGCCTCATCTTTTGCCACATTAATATTGCTACCAACTTTTCTTGTGGGTATTTTTGTCCAGTGTACTTTTTAAAAGGCCAGCTGACACAGATTCCAGTACAGCTGTTTTAAAAGCTCATGCATCGTGGCATGTTACTGCAGTGATGTCATGGTTTACGTCTAAGTGCCTCAGCTGTGCCTCTGTGGAAGGAAAGCACAAAGTACAGTTTGCGCAGGCAGTTTTGAGCGTGACTTATTAGATTAGTGTGTTAGTCATTGGTCTTGATACCCATTGTGTGGCTCTATTAGGCTAAGAGATGTGTCTAATGTACAATTACTGCCAACAACTTGTGTGAAGGTGACCTGACCTCCGCAGCATAACCCAAACACGCAGACACAGTTTCCACACGGTTTCGCTTAGCATCTTTGTTAAAATTCTTCTTGCTACTCTCTTCTGTCACCTCAGTTTCCAATAATCCAATAAAATCCACCAGCCCCTCGTCACGGCGACATGCACATGCTCCCTGGTGCCGTCGCTCAGATGGATGAACGTAGGGGAGTTGTAAGACGCGACTCTAATAAGAAAGATTCCTTAACGTTTATGCAGCATTTATGGCCTTGTGTATTTAACAATTAAAACATTTGCTGTGGGCCCCTTTGAATTTTGATGAGGGCGGCTCTTTTGTAGCTCCCTTTAGAGAGCAATGACATTGCAGTTGTTGTTCATAGTGTAGGTGGTGTGACTGTCAAGCAGCGATTTGGTTGCACCGCAGATTTTGGCGGGCAAACGTTTAGCCTGGGGATATGCATTATGGTCCTTTTGACTGCTTATGCACTGGACAGATGTATCAGCCAGGAACTCAGTGTGTGTGTGAGTGGGGGGGCAAGCAACATATGCAGCAATTTACATATGCAGCTTTTATGTAATTGTTAGTTTGCATACATTTGGGTCAGATTGGCTTCTTTGGCCATTGCATTGCATCTTAGTGGGGTTTTTTTGCTGGCTCCTAAACCTTCTTCGAACACAGTGTTGAGCATTTTTACAACGAATTGTCAATAACTTGTGTTTTTGTTCTTGGGAAGTACTGCCTTCAACTCAGACATTATGCTGGTGTTCTGCAGGTTTGCTGTTAATCAAATGATAGTGTTTTCTTGGTTCACAACTCGGTGTTCACAATGGAAATATGGTTTAGTGTTGTAATTGGGCATAATTGTAATTGGGCATAATTGCAGTCCAGTGTTAAATCAAAAGGTAAACACTGACAACATGCTCTGAAACAATGTAGAATTTAGCAAAGGTTTTTTTTTTATTATTTATACTCGCTAAAACGCTTCGGCTAGCACTTTGTCTTCCCTGTGGAGAATTACCTTTAAAATGAACAAGTTGGAATATTCTTTATTCATCCTGACAATGTAGAAAACAGTTTCTCTGTCAGCAATTATTATAGACAGAAATCTTTACACAAGCCTGAAGTTGTGCAGGGAGGTGGCTGCTGTCTTAAGCTGTTTTTTAAGGTTCTTGTGCAGGTTTTGTAGTTTTGGGTTTACAGTCTCCAGACTGTATCATAAGGACAGGAGGAAGCGGCGTGCCGGAGGACGGGAAGATGCAGATCTGGCGCTTCGTCTCCCCACTGTTGTGCCAGATGGAGAAGACTGGGGGAGTCCTGGCATAAAGGGGTGCTGGTGACTGCCGAACCGTCACAGAAGGGCCCACACACTCCCCCTTCATGCCAACTGTGTCTGTCCTCTGGACAAAGACAAAAAGAGGCTGTTTACACAGAAAAGGATGGATGGTTTTTTGCGTAGATGAGGCTTATATTTGAGCACACAGACTTTAGTGCAGCTCTGATCATTTTCCATTGATGTTTGTTACAGTATCAGCAGGTTGTGCTGTAATTAGGTGACGTGTTCACAATGATTTTTAAGGTGAAATTAAAATTAGACAACATTTTAAATAATATGAGGATTGTACTCTTTGTACTTTTTGGCAGTTGTTAGTTAATGGCTCAGTAGACTAGTTCTGTCATTCTTTGTCTCACGACTGTAAGGCTGTTTAGAAGGCTTTTAAAGTGTGTTGGTAAGTTTCATGCATTTATTTGCACATTTATTCTACTAAACAGTGTAAACTGTTCATGCATTTGGTTTCTTGTATCCAAATCTACCTACTGGCATAGTAAACATTTTTATTAGAATCAAACCCACAACCCTGGCGTTGCTTGCATCATGATCTACCAATTTAACTACGGGAATACTTATTCAGATATTAAAATTATAGTTAAATAAATGGAGGTAAATATAGTTTATGATTGGCAAATTACTACATATAAATGTAAATGATGTATTAACTGAACATTTTTAAACATTATTTTTGAATCTGTTCAGCTACAATAACTGTTGGATTCAAATGAGTTTCCTAGACTATTTAATCTGATATAAAATATCATATAATAATATAATGTTTCTATAATCGGTACTGAATATGTAATGTTATGCTAAAAATTGAGAGATCATGTTTCCTGTAGATTAGTATATTGTTGTTACAGCAATTGATTTGGAATTGCTTTGTTAACATAATAATGGTGAAAAACTTGCCATAATGGAAGCACAAGAAACCAAGACATGGTTTCTAATGCACAGTGTCATCTTATACTCTATAATTACTGTAATGGACTTGAAGACAGCCAATGTTGGAGACGTTACAGATTTCACTGATTGAATATTTCTGAGCTACTGTCAGAAACGTTTCATAAACCACAAGTGATGTTGTGGTCAGAACTGTGTGTCTGGAAACTTGATGCCGGATGTCTCTCGTTCTGAAGGACTGGGCTGTTTTTCAGAAAGCTGTGATTGGATTAAATCCAGACGTTAACAGGAAGCAAATTACTCTTATAAAATTAGTCGAAGTGATGATAAACTTATGACGACGCTTTCAGAATCATGTTCCTCAGGCATCTGCCTGTATGTTTCTTTCTCACAGAACATGTCTTTTTTTGTAAGGTTTTGTCAGAAATATTCAAGTGGGTTTAAATAACATGCTGTAGGAAGGATGGTAACATTTTGGTAGATTTGCTTTCTTTGGTCCAACTTGCTGAAGGACGTGAGAGCACATTAGCGTTCATAAATATATCCCACACAGAGACTATTTAAACGTCTGTGTCTACTTCAGAAGCATTTGAAAGCATCACGTCTCTTTGGTTACGCCGTGTATTTAAATTGGAACTTGTGTGGGGAAAATTAAAGAACTGTCATCTCATATTTACTTCAGCATAGTTAATCGGGAACTCTTATACCATGTATTTTTTATTTTTTAAAGAATAATTAAACTCTTAGACAGACAGCATATGCAACACGAGCTGTGAAACTAAAACTTTATCTTGAGCTGTTTGTCATGTCCAAATAGCTACTGGGTGCCAACCATATACAACCATATGCTGTCCAGGCAATGAAGGCTACAATACATGGGCTTTGTCCAAATAGTACAGTATAAAAAAAGATAAAGATGTTGTCTGTGGTTATCTTGCATACGTTTGAAGGACCATTGGAAGTCTTCAAATGTATTCCAATGAAACGTTCACATCCAGAGCTGGGGAGGTTACGACTGTATGACCAGGTGTAGATGTGTTCTCAGACGACAACAGAAGAAAGGGTGAGGAAAATATCATCACCTCACAGAGCACAGCGGTTAAACCTGGATGGAAGGCAGTGCCACCGCCTACCAGGAAGCAGCACATAAATGCAGACTGTGTGTCACAAACTGACACCTCAGCATCTGCAGTATTAGTCACAGCTGATGACACACTAAGCTCAGGCTGACCACCTAGGGTGTGTAACCCGTGGTCATCTGTACCAGAGAGCAAGAAGTTGCAAACAACTTTTGCTTGTTTCAGAGAGTATGTGCTTTGTAAGCAGTGATAAGAGGAATGTTTCAAGGCTCAACTTGATAAGTGAAGTTTGATTAGTGAGGTAGTGCCAAAATTCATTAGCGCTTTTAGCATTGATCGTTCAACAAGAACCTGACAGGCAAATGTTTGCATGAGAAAGATTCAGTGTTAACGTTGTCTACTGTAATGTGTGAACACTAAATCTGAGAGGAATATGTGAGCCCAAGTCTCCCATTGTGCTAACAGAGGAGATGATAAACCTAGTTAGTAGGTGCCGATGAGGGCTGTTCTAAAAGGCTAATGATATACGAGTTAGGCTTGTGCTGCAGTTGAAATTGGTGGCATTATCTCTTGCAAATAGGTTTGAAAATGCTTTAGGCCACAAAGACACTCGTCTGATTTATTACCCAAGATATTGTAAGTCGTTAGCTCCAATCTCTTGCACGCGCATGTATTTTCCCCGTTCAGCAAGACTGCATATATAATCACTAAAAGGCTATATAGCTTTGCCCTCTTTTTATCCCCAGAGTTTCAGAAGAGCTGAAACTCTTCTCTGAGAGAACTTGTCATTTGCTTTTTTCATGCATCTTGTACTCTGACCTTTTTTTTTGCACGCCTCAGTTTTATTAGACACCTCTTCTCCCTCCATTTCTGCTATTAAATCCTCTGCTGTCGCACATGCCCTAATCCTAATCTTTTTTTTCTCCCTCCGCTCCATACTTTACCACATGGTTGCTATAGGAAACTGCACTTTATAGTCGCTTATGTGAAAATGAAAATCTGCCTCTTTGATGAGAAAACCGAAGCAAAACCAAATGGGCGGCCGGCGGTATTTCACTTTTATATAGGTTACATTCATAGCCAACTATGAAATGTGATTATTTATTCCATAGATTCTGCTGAGGAGACAGACGATTAATAACTGAGGTGACAATGGTGTGAGGTTTGTGTGGGAACAGTCAAAGTTGGAGGTGTGAATTGTGTATAGTATGCTATAAATATGCTTTATAGTTTGTTGTAATATAACAAGCCGATACTCTAGGAACAGTACATGATGAAAATAGAACATTGAGCTTCAAAGCAATTTGGAGTTGTATTTATTTAAAATTTAGCTTTGATAATGATTGTGCCTGTCAGATAAGCACATTAGTGGTATCAACATGTTCAACTGCGAATAATGAACAGGCATCTAAAAACAGTCACACTCTATCCGTCAGAGGCTATCAATAATCTCCATTGTAATTAAAATGAATTTAAATAGCCTATGAAACCTCACAGCTGTTGTTAATGAATGAGAGGAATGTCGCCACAATAGCTTCAAAGGAAAGACGCCACGGAGTGAATCTCTTTCCTCTTGTTCTTTCTCTAGATTTTAGCCTCAAAGGACCGAAGCTCCATTTGCACGTACAGGTAACATGAAATCCACATGGATCATTCACTTAATGAAAAGTGTGTTTTGTTTTTACCTCTGGTGTTAAATCATGTGATGGCTGATTAGTTATGTGGGTTGAATCTCAGCACCAGTGCTAGTTACCACCGGTGGGACCAGCACACTTGAGTGTTTAAAAAACAGTGTTTACCCATCTGAATATTTTTTATTGTGAAGTTTATTCCTGAAGCATGACTATTCTTATTTCAAGCAGTCTTTGATAGAAAATATCTAATTGGCGTTTTAATATTTAGGCCGAGCTATGATGGCACTTGGGTATTAAACTTTTATTTGCCTGATTTACTCTTAAAACAAACTAAATGAAACATTTTAACTGATTTAAAATGATTATTACTCATTAAAATCATTTGGTGCGATGAATTATGTTATGAGACAATTCAACCAGTCATCTTAAGTTATGTTTTCCAGCTCCTGTGTCCTGTTGTGTTTCCAGCATCGAGTCTGAATGCATGAGCAGCCATACATACAGGAGCTCAGAAGGAATGCAGTAAGTCCTTCTGACTGAATTCATGAAGCATCTCAAATGTTAACTGACAGAAGATGCTTCCTCAACCTCACCTGCCACTAGTGCATGAACTCCCCAACAATGCAGCCCAAGAATGAAGTTTGCTGCTTCATTTGGAGGTATTGTTTTGCTCTTGTTGATGTTGTGCAGTCAAACTCTGCTGTCATTCAGAAAGTAGTCAGTGACATTCACACCCATAGTTATTTTTTTGCAGTTACACGCCTTTGGTTTCAGCCCTGTTGCCCTGTCCGCACCAGAGCTTGGCTTTGCTCAGAGGCGAGTGTTAATATTTTTAAATTGTGCACTTGAGAGTGGATTATTTAAAAGGCGCCGTGTCAGGCTGATCTTTATCTGATGACTTAGCAGCTTGAGTCGGAGGGACTCGGCGTGGTGTCTTTGAATGCTGATTAGCTTGCCTCTCCTCGTTCCTGTCGGCTCAATGGCACGTTAAAAGCGTGTAGGCGTGTATACATCAGGACCCCATGATGGGACATGATGAATGTGATTCAAAAATCCAAGTAAAAGAGAGCGTTTTTGAACGCCAAACGGCTTCAGCTGCATTGTGTAACCCTCCAGTGGCATAATGTGATTGGTAAATAGGTTGAGTAATGTTGCCCGTTGTTTTTACAAAGGTTATGTTTGTGGCATGATAGTTCCAGCGTCTTGCAACACAGCAGTATGTTGCTTGGCTTTTGATTGGATGTTGAAATCATACTCGGATGAATGGAACTGTGGGAAAATCATTTAAACGACCATTTACGCAACTTGTTCTTTCTGACAGGAAAATACACAAAAGGGTTTGTGGGGCAAAAGTGCCACTCGGTTTAAATGTAGTGGGCTTAAAGGTATTCATACTGTTTAAAATAATAGCTTAATACTTTATGCATTAGAATTTTATGCTGATACTTATGTTATTAATACTAAGTGCTATAACTTGGTTACATTAAGTAAACATCCAATCAGGTGTCATTTATTTTGAAGTATAAAAAGAAACGCAAACCGATTTCAAATATTGAATAAATCTTGTTCAAAAGTCATTCCGAAATTGCTAATAAGTTTGTTCTGAGAAAAGGTCCTTATTATTGTTTGCTTTGATATTTTGTTCTCATATTTAATGACATTTATGTGTGATTTAAATGTGACATTTTCAGATGTCCAAATATTTGTTGGGGCCACTGTATATACTGTACAGCAGCTCTGTTAGTTCAGGGAAAAGGAAATTGACCAATTCAACACAAATATCTTAGCAACAACTTTAAACCACTCATTTAAAGCCCAGCTCCCGGTGGCTATAATGATGTAATGTATTTTCACAGCTGCTGTGATCTGGAGACAGTTGGCATTTTCCTCCTCCTCTGCCTCCATCAGAACACGAATGGCAGTGGCATTTCATGCAATTTACAAACTTAACTTTTTTAATATAAATGGCAGAACGCTGACAGTGATATTTCAGTTAGTCTTAACAGTAAAGGTGGAGAAGAATGAGAAGAAATGTCAGGGTCTAGATTCAGTGACCAAAACGTACCGGCAGCTTTCGGATAAAACCGGGCGTAAGAATCGCATTTGTTAGCTGTTGAATTAAATTAGTTCTTCTAATTTCTGTGGAGAGATGAGAGTTCAGAGGGGAATTTCAAGCTTTTGATATTCACAATCACAACATAAAAATGTAAATGCTGAAAGCGGATTGGCGTTTTTTAAACCGAGGTTTTGGCATTTATTAGTTTTATGTGGCTTGACCCAGAGCCACATTTGTTCTGATTGACTGCTGTTGATTTTTGTAACCAGGTAACTTATGGTCGCAATAAAGCAGGCAAGGTTGCTCAGACGTGCTCCAGTTCTCCCGCTTTACTCACATGCTGTTTCTGACACTTTTCTCATTGTACTTTCATCAGTCTGAACAGGTGTATTCTCTTCTCATTACTCATTCTCTCTTGCCTCTACGTGACATTGATTTTCATGTTTATTCAGAGCTGGTCACGTCCTGTGGTTTTCAGGGCTTTCACAGTTACATGTTCGTTTATAATTAAAAAATAAGGTTTTTGCCTGTTAATATATGCTGTGGTAAATATTGCGGATTCATTAAGTATTAAATACCAAGGCATGGTGATTCATTCAGTCTTTTAACAAAAAGTGTGTTGCAAAAAATAGATTTGTTTTAGCGATTGCTACTCAAAATATACATTGACTAATACAATTAGTCATTTTTGTTATTGATATTAAGTAATATAAAGTATTTAAAAAAATGAATACCATTTTAATAAGTACATCTCAAAAGGTAGCAATCCGTCAGTTTCTGGGGTTAAAAAATTAATGAGCAAATACATGTTAGATCAGTGTTCAGATGCCTGCTTGTCTTTATTTGCTGTGTTAAGTTTATAATTTTATGAAGTTATAAATTTATAAAATAATTATTTTTAATTTAAGCTATCGGATCCAATTTCTAAGGCTTAATGGCTATGTTTAATGGCTTAATTTGACTTCTATACATAATGAATGTGAATTAACTGTCAATTCAAGTGTTTCAAACAGAGGTGGTGGTAGAGAACGGAAATTTAATGATGATTTCCCACCTTTTGTCAAATGTGAATCTTTCTATGTACATTTACTTTCAGATACAGACTCTTATTAATAATTGGTGTATAGGGGAAATGAATTCTCAGCAAGTTACAAAAGATGCAATTTAGAAAATAAGACAAACCTCTATGAGTTTGAAAGCTAAATTAAAGGTGTCTGTATAATAGATGAAGAGTTTGTTGGGTTAAGTATAGTTTTTCTTTCTAATTGGGTTGCCAGGTTGTTTATTTCTGGTTTGTTTATTTAATGACAGTCGTGCATTATCAAGTCACGCATGCAATCGTTCGCTGTTGAAGTCCCACCTTTCTTTGTTGATAAGTCTTATCCCTTTTACCTTGTGCACAGACCTTTCGTGCTTTGATTGAAACAAGTGAACAGTCCGGTTTCCTAGACGGAAAAGACTAAACAAATCAACGTCAGAATGTGTTTGAGTAAATATGAGAAGTAAGATAATTATAATTGAAAAATAATTGGAATTTTAATTAATATCTTCTGAAGTGAAACTCTTGAAGGCTTATCGGACAGAAGAAATACTGAGTTCTTCAGTCCAAGCATTAGTTTTCACAGACGGAGCAAAACATATTGTGTTAATGCATTTAAAATGACGTAGATATTTTCAAATAGGGCCTTTTTTGATTTTATGCTTAATTGCATGTAGCATAGCTTTGAAGAGATCTTTTAATTCATATTTTGTTATTTCTGTAATTACACTTGCTTTATTGACAGAATCACATGACTTGTGTCAATACTTCCCCTCAAAGACCTTCAATGGCAAGTCAGAATTCTTAAGTACTACATTAACATTATGGCTTAATACTCATATGCAGCAGTTGATTTAACCAAATTGTGGACAGTTAACCTTTCAGACTTAAGTTTACAATGTACACAATGCCTTAAAGGATTAAAATGATATAGTTAACAATACAATTGATGACACTGATTAACTTCTGAGAAATGTTGACTTGAGCCTGCATAGCTGTTTGCACACTTGAGAACTGAACTGTGGAGTTAACCTGAGATGTGTTTTTTTTGTGCCACCAACCTGTTCTTAGCATAAATATTGATYTTGATAAATATTATTGATAAATATTGAAAATATTGAATATTGAAGTTAATTACATTGTCRAAMATTTTTTAAACAGCATCAATTAGAAAACGAAATTACACATTTATGTGTAAACAGCTCTAAATATGCATGTTGGGAATTAAAACTTCCTCACCTTATTTTTAAACGATGTGTTGTGATAAATAAGCCAGACGTAAAATTATAGTTAAAACGCACACCAAAAGCCATTTTCTGTAATTATCAACGTTTGTTCATTTTCTGTTACAGTGGAATTTAGTTGTCACGGATGTTAATAACCGTGAACTGCATGGTGATGCCAAACGTGTCAGTCTGCAGACTGAATTGTAGTCGTTTCTCCTGTTTATTTTTCCCCTGTTCAATCCTTATAGCATTTATTCTGTTGTCCCTGTGCACTCCAGGGACATTTAAAACAATTTGCTGTGATCTGTGAACTTGGTTTCTGGACGATTGAGTTTGGAGCAAATGAACCTTTTGATGTGTTCGGTTGTTTTGACATAAAGTAGCTGTTTTGTTTTCTGCAGGTTTCTCACACCCTAATGATGATAGATGGGATGGCTGAGATTTGTGTGAGACTCATGTGTAGGTTTAGTAAAAAGCAAAACAAGGCTTGAAAATATTTATTCTTGTGTTTATAGTGTTTGAATTGGTTGGTGAAAGGGTGTTTCTTCAGGGGAATGTTAAATATATTTAAATATAAAGCTTTAAAATGCTTTCCTAAATATTCTTGTGTTTCTGTAGGGGTGATTTAGCTAATAATACATAATAACTAATAGTACAACAGTTATTGGGCATCTTGCAAATCACATTTATTTTTGTTGATATTTGAACAAATGCTCTTTTACTTAGCTTCTCTGACCTTAAGCCATGAAACGTCACTATACCACCAATATAATAACAGTGAACACTAACAGTGGTGAATTGGAGGTGTTGTGGATGTTTGAACTGCCAGTGTGTACAAGCAGCTATTGGTTCTCTGTACAGGCATCATTATTGATGGTTGGGATGGCATTACTAATAGTTGGGGAGCAGGCCGGGCAGTAGAACAGGTGGTTTGGCTAAAATTTGCATATTCCGAGTTGATCTGGCCCTTTATTAAAACACACGACTTGCCTCTGCCCTCATAATGTCTGTCCGAACTTCTAGAGTATAGTTTTGTCTTTATTAGCAGTGTAAGTGATTTGAAAACAAATAAATACAAAAAAAACTTCAACCTTCATCATGAGTTTTGAACTTTTGAAATGAGTTAAAACAACCACAGTCTTGCATTGCAGAAGCAAAAACTCTGGGGACACAGAATATCACCTAGTAACACCCTAGCAACCAGTCAGAACACTAGTAATTTTATGCCAATACCCATAACATCTTGGCCTTGGCCTGTAGTTTCAGTTCCATATTTAAACTTAAGAAGTGGTGTTTAGGTCAGTTCTGTTTTTTATGTCTTTGTGTCACTTCTCATTTCAGTCATCCTGTCCTTGAATGCAAGAAAGAAGTGCATTTGAAGTGATGTAGGGAAAAAACTCTGTCAGTGATGGAAAATGTTATGTCAGATAGCATGCTTGGCAGAACCGCGGTGTGACTTGACCCCATCTCGCATGAAGTAAGTGAGAAGTGATGTTGTCAGTGGATGGGAAGTCTGGGGTGCACTGAGACAGAACATTGAAAGGCCTGCTGTAAACAAAGATTGCTTAAAGAAGTATATTACCCTTAGGAGAGAGAAAAGGGTCCAGCGCCCCCCCCACTACCTCAACAAAAATGCCTCAGGAAGTCTAGGACCAGCTCATTGTGATGTGGTCCTCAGGAGTCCTGGCGAAGAGCAGAGGGGTCCTTTCTCAAAGTATCTATTTGGCAAAAGATATTGTTCTCTCTCTATATAACTAGCGCTGACATACATTCATAAGAATGTTTCTTGTCCTTTATCCATGAATTTGGTTTATCAGTACAATGTGTTCCAGCTCACAAAACAGAGAGGTATCATTATCGTCCATACAGAGCCGTAAAACAGGGTAATGTGGCTGTATTTTCTCCAGACCTAGTTTGTATGGGGTCTGGACTGATTCTGTGTTTCTTTTTGGGCCTTCATTTATCTTCATTCCTCACGCTGAAAATAGCCGTGTCTGCGTTGCTGGTGTGTGTAGGGTTTGGTGCGGGACCAGCTGAGTGTCTAGACTGAGGGATTTAAAGTCTCTAAAGAGAGCAGGAGACTGAGGAGCAATGACAGCAGTGTCTATAAAAGATCTCTCGCCAACCACGATTACCAGTGTGGAGACGTCAAGTGCAAGTGTTCGCAATGTTAACCAAACCCCTGCGCACGTTCAGCCCAAAGCGTCTAGTTCCAGCGACTCTGTGGTGTTTGATAAAAATGGCTGCTGTTTTGCAAGAGTTACTGGCTGCATGTCTTTAAGATTTGTTGGAAATGGGTTCATTTCAGGTTCATTTAATGAAACTGGTTCATTTCATTAGTGGAGCTTGTTAAAGTATTTTTGTTACTGTTGCACAGTTGGAGTTGGAATTACAAATTTCAAAGAAGTTACCCTTAGTATTAAAATTTGATGCATAACTGCAAAAATAATACTACATTTCTAAGTAATCGCACATTTATTATTTTTGCCTTGGTGATAAATCAAAAACCTTGGGTCAATAAGTCTACAAATAAGCCTTAGCGACTTAAAAATGTGCAAAAAATGGTAGAATACCGTGGAAACTGCAATTTTAAGATTCTGGCAGCACACTGTAGTTCTGAATGCATGGCATGTTTGAATGTTTTCTCAGCAGTTATGGGGTCTTTATTATTTTGTTCTAGTGGTTATGGACAACAGCAGGCCACTTCTTCCAGCTCACCCGTGAGAATCACTCCATCCCTCATGTGTATCAGTGCGTGAGAGGCTGCTCTCATGTGTCAAACATCCCCTGTTTGAGGAAATAACTCTCGCTGAATTCAGCAGATGCCACATTGTTGCTCCTCTTTGCATTACCTCGCCAAGGCCGATCGATTCGACACGCGACGGTAACAAGCCCTCTCATGTCCAAAACACGATTTCGCATCAGGCTGTAGTTTTCTGCAGCTTAGTGTCACGCATTCCAATCTTGATGTGGAGACATTAAGTGATTTATACAGCATATCAAGCTTTTAGCCATTTCACAATTCGGCCCTCGCATTCACCAGCCCAGCAGTGCTTTTACCCTGCAGCCCGGGGGCATTTAACCACAGCTTCAACACTTTCCTGTTCATTCAAAAGTCAATGGGCGCTTCGAAGCAAGAGATTATATACATGGACTGTAGCAACTAATTGATAAACGACATGATGATAATTGATTATTTGGGTCTGTGCACAAAGCATCTCAGTCATGTCGATTTAAAGAAATGAAAGATGCAGAAAGTTATTTGTATGAGAACAGCTGTCCTTGTTAAACTTAACATGTAGGATTTATATAAACACTAAAACACTTATATAAACACTACTTTTTTTAATGGCAGTAAATTTAATTTAGAAACATAACAGGAAGAGTTATGCTCAAAGCAATTGACTAGCTGTGTTCCCACAGAACATTCTAGCACAGTACCAAGCAAATAGTGTCAATATTTTTTAATTTATCGTTTTAGTACCCAGTGTACATGAGTTTTATACCCTGTGTATTGTGAGAGTGTATAAGGGCCTCTTCAGTAGTTCAGTATCCTTCCATCAACACTGTCAGTCAGCTACTATGACACCATTGGCTTTCCAGACATGACTAACTCCACTCACATCTTCAGTCTCCCATATTTTCCTACAGTTGACTTGGCTGGCTCCCCTTGCTGTGCCACTTTTTTGTTGTTTTATCAAGAGTACCAAGGTGGTTGCCATCTAGGTGAGTTGGAATACACAGACGCCTTCTTTCATAAGCTAGTAATATATTACATGTGAACAGACTCTGCGCTCCTGCGACCATGTTTGACCACATTATTTGACTGGCAGATGAAAGGAGAGTCCTTAGGGTGCGTTCCTGTACTCAGGGTCTCGGCCTGTTTGAGTCTGAACTGACACCATTCCTTGTGTTCCCGAGGCCTGCGCTCCAGCTTTGATCTCTTCTCTCGTGTGGGAGGAAGCGTTGCGTGTATCTCTTTTCATCCCTTAATATAATCCATCAGATGTGTTTGTTTCAGCATTAACATCATCAGCGTCTCTCAGCTGGAGAGATCGCCGATCCCCTCAAGCTCCAGTTTAGAGCAAACAGAAGAGCAAAGAGGCTGGTGGATTTAATTAAAAGATGTGTAACTGTTTTTGTATATGGAATGGAGAAGGGCTGAGCATGTTGCATGGCTTTAGTTTGGGGAAGGTAAAGGTGTTTTAAATAATGAAACAAAGCATTTTTAACTTTCATTAGGTGCTTGTGTGTTATGCACATAATGCACATAATGCACATGGTACACATAGTACACACATATACACTCACATAAACACACATACATACACATAAACGCATACACATACACACAGACACATACACACATACCACATATACACACATGTACACACAGACACATACCACATATGCACACATATACACACACACATGTACACACAGACACATACACACATAGAAATTCATATTCACAAAAACGTCCAAAGCTTCATGGATTAAGGCATAGCTAGAATAGTTATGTATCGTGTCGTTTACAATTTTGAGATTGTTCTAAAAGCAACTAATGACTTCCTGTTTATTTTAGAGATGGGGTAATAGGCTTTTTATGTTGTTGTTTATAAGATATTTTGATCTCTGCTCTTAAACTAAGCCAGCTGTAACGCATGTGCTACAATATAACAGCCCGATTTAAGCACTAAGAGTTATTTCCTGTGAGAATATAAAAGAACACACAAATATGTGCATTGTATTTTTTCCTGAGCTGCGTGCTGTATTCATTACTGCACGTCTGCAGTTGAGATTTTTATGGGGTCTTTAAGTTTAGCTAAGCAAAGACTTTGCAGATAGTTTCTATATTATTTGTGTTAAGACCAGGAGGGTGTGTTGTGCATATGAATTATGCTTTTGTCTGCAGTATTCTGTCTGTGTTGTGGCTGTGATGGAGTTTATTCATAAGGATGTATGACATATCACAGGAATTGTCAGTTCTCATTTGTATATTTCAGGGCAAGTACTTTGTCACAAGCTGATGTAACTTCTCAGCCTTGAATGTATCCTGTTTGTGTCAGGCTGTATAATTAATTTTCAGAGCTATATGCAAATAGACCTCAAGCAGAAGGCCTCTATCTCCATCATTTTGATAAAGTAAACTCACACAGTAAGATCTAGGTCCCTAGTAGTGTAAATCAGCCCTTTGTAGGACTGTTACACTCCAGACGGGGGACTTCCAGTGACCTCCTTGTGGTTATGGAATGTGACACTGGGAGAATGGATTTCTCAGCTATCTAAGCTGGTGATGTAATGGGAGTAGAAGAATAACAGTTGACGGAGCCAGCAAGGTCGTCACTCGTCCGTTGCACAGGTGGCCCCTCATTGGCCCCTCAGAACTGTGCTGCCTGACTACAGCTGGCTGTGAAAATTTGTCTGGGTTCATCTGTTCAGAGTTCAGGTTACATTCCACACTAATGCCTCAGTCATTTTGGGGAAATATGGGGAAAAGGGGATTTTTTTTTAGATATATAACACCAGGCTACAAGAGGTGAGTATTGGGGGAAGTAATATTTCAAAGTGTGTTTTGCCTCATGACACACTTTCTACAGTATATTCTAAATGTCAAAATTATATATGTTCAGTACAGGTTTTCACTTTTATATTTTGTTAAAAATGGAAGTTAAGGGGTACATTTCATTTTATTCATACATATTTACATATTCATGTGTGTGTGTGTGTGTGTGTGTGTGTAATGGTAGTTGAAGAATTTGTGTGGTAGTACCAATTTATTTATTGTCTGTAAACCAACACAATATGAATATAGGCCATGGTCAAACTCTTTGTTTAGCCAATAAGATGTCACTTTCTGTCTGTCAATCATTTGACATGTTTTTAAGTTAGAACATAATGGAAGCAGGAAACTGAGAGTGTGGTAGATGAGGCTTTATAAGTGGGTGTCATTTGTTAGTTTGTTGATTTTGACAACACAGGCATCTGCTGTCCTGTTCAATCTCTCATTTCTGTAGTTTCACTGGTACAATATTGTCTTTGTAGAGCAAGGCTTTAGAAAGAGGGTTTATTTTATAATTAAGTTGAGGTTCAGCTAACATCACTTGCAGCACCTTTAAGAAAAATAACTTTGTTTTGCCACAGTCAACTGTTTGCTTAAACTGTGCATGTTTGGTTCATGACACCCCTGTTGTTGTTATTCCCCTCCTTGGGCCCTTGCCACCTGTTTAGGAAGATTGTTGACTTTCTATTAGTCACAATCTTCAGAAGACCAAAGTTCAGCCTCTCTGCCAGATGACTGCAGGCAGTGAGGACGTTCAGCGGTGTAGAGCTCAGCTGTCTGAGCTGTGTGTCTCACCGTCTCTCGCTCTGTGTGGCAATACTGTACACTGGTACCTTGTCTACACTGACAGACAGTGGAGGTCATGAAGAGGAATCTCAAAGTCAGTTTTAGGCAGATTTGACACATACTGTTTCTTTTAAAAAATCCCTTGTGACATTTCATTCATTTTTTTTCTCAACACTGCCAGTCAAACTAAAATGCATCACTTTTGATGGCGGTCCTTAAGATTGTGAATTGGTCTGTTAGGACTATTACATTTGGTGATTAATTGTTATACAAATAATTGTGATTTAAAGATTATTACACTTGAATCATTTAGGTCTAGGGTCACATTTTATTCACAATGTTGTGAAAGCCCATTCAGCCTTGTTTATACCTTTGCCTGATAATAATTCATGAAAGCGATAATGACTTGACTTAGGCTTTCAGCTTCCTGTTGGGCTGCCCTGAAGGTTGCGTTTAAGGAAGTCAATTGCTTTGACCCTTTTAGCCTCGAGTTTAAAACCCCGGAGTCACCAAATGGACAGATGAGGCGTTACGAGTGTCAGCAGTTCTTTCACTCGTGAGGCAACGTGTTACAGTCTGTACTGGTCTAGTTCCCAGACTTATCCGTTTACCACATGAATGTCTCTATTGTCCGGTTCAGGACCAGATGGGAAATGTGTGGTATCCAAATCGCCAGCTCTCCATTTTTTTTAATCTCAGTTTTGTGAGGAGCTGAGCTGTTGGAAATCCTGCTGTGGCCATTGGCCAAGAGACCGCAGGTGCGTTACATAAATTCCAAGCTTTCCCCAATTAAATGGCAATGTTGACTATGACCTTGTGCGACAGGAAAGTGCCTAAATACATTTGTCATTTACATATTGCATCAAAAACTTTAACAAAAGTTTAATATGATGATACAGTCATATTAGGTTCTGTTGCAACTAAAATGCAACTGAAGACAGTTCTACTGGCACATCCTGTTGCCAAAAATAAAATAATAAAGTACATAATTATTCCTGTATAGTGTTTTTTTAAATGGTTCTTTGAATACCACAATATTAATAATGCAATTATACTGTCAAAACAACATACAAAAACAAACAGCATATTACCATTACCTGTTAGGAGTAGTTCAGTGGATAAAATCATGACTGTGGACTCGCTAAGAGCTTTAAATTTGTTCATGGGGCCACTAGTTTAATATTATAGCTGATATAACCTATATGGCAAAACTCATTACTGAGATGTGAATTGATCTGAGCTTTTCCTAGTGGTAAGGCCCCACTGAGAGCGGAGGTGTATAGGGAGACACTGGGTAAATTGCATTACGGTTTGTCTCTCATTTCTCCCAGCCAGTCTTATGGGATCAGCCACTGCAGGGCCAGAGGGAAGACGACAGTTGAGACAAAGAGTGTTCCTGAAAGAAGTGTAAGGTACCATTAGTGTCAGTGCAGAGAGGGACTGCACTGGCCATCCAATAATAGCTAGAGTAGTTTTAGGTTACCCTCTTTCTTATTATTTTTTAATAGGTTTAATGTGTGTTCTTAGCAGTGGTGTTGTAATTAGCATGCTATGTATTCAGATGAAGATGAGTGCTATATTTTTATATTATATTTTTAAGACGGTGAGTCAAAAAAAATAAATTCACTTAAAAATTAAAACCAATTTTGTAAATTTAAAGCATGTTTGTAGAAAGTCTCGCTTCTGATTTAGTTATTAACAGTTATTAAGTGGTCTAAATATATAGATGTATATCTTGTGTGCAGAAAGGAGGACTATAAAATATTGGTCCAATCATTGTATTCGTTCCGAATGCAATGATAGGATGTCCTACTTGCCACAGGCTCTTCCCTATATTATCATTGTATCTTGTGTATATTTCTGCATGAATATGGGAGGGGCAGACTGGACATAAGAACTTAAGAAATAATGTACTTCAGTCAGCCTCCAGTTTTCTCCTAATTTCTCTGTCACATATATTATTAATAAATCCTCTGCGCTAAAGATGTTCCAAGTCATAAATATAAACATTAAAAAGTATTTAGAGACTTTTCAGGCTATTTTGTGTTTCGCCTCCATCATTCTGAGGGTAAGTCATGAATTTCTAATACCTGCTGCTCCACAGAACTGATGATGCTGATGTTCAGCCTCTGGCATGACTGAGCAAATAATGTCCTACAGCTCGGCTTATGTCCTTCATTTCAAACAACACACTTTATGTGCTCAGCTGCTCTGAAAATGGCCTGTTCAGCACGGCACAACTCCATTGCTTAACCTCTTTAATTGCGCTCTGATTTTGTGCTGAAGCGGTTTCCTACCCACATGCAGAAGCCACATCTTCAGGTTTCTGTTATTGGAGAAGATGTTTGAAAGATGTTGGACAAATGAATTCAAGCCCTTCAAATCAGCGCTGTGCTGGGAGCGTTATTCTCCTGCAGTCTGTAGTTTTAGCCTGACTCTAACAACCTGAAAAATTAAAACCTTTAGCCAATGTCATTTTCAAGTAAACCTGTTGAAAAGTTTCTTGCTCATCGCCCCCTAGAGTCAGATAAAAGTCAGTGCAGCGTATGTTTATATTGTTTCACGTTTCATATGATAGTGTCAGTCAATAAATAAAATTCCTTTTTATTAAATGCTAGATTTAATTTTGGGTGCCTGTTACTGCTCACAGGAGCAGTACAGGTATGATTGTTGTCTACATACAGTAACTGCATGTAGAAATAAGGCCACTGAGTGAACTGACCTGGGATTAAAGGGGCTATTGGTCTTTTTCACAGGTTCTATTATTTATATTTATTTTTCAATTGTAACCAACTAGGGTCCAAAATCAACTATATGTCGCATCTGCAAGTGGCAGGTAAATCAAGAAATTGTATTTGCTATAAATATTTAGTGTTAAATTTGGACCCTGGTTGTGATGAGTTGTGGTCAGAATTTGTCTGGTTTAGTGCATGCACACTCTCACACACATACACATGCACGCACTGTCACACTGTGTTTGCGGTCCATTGAGAGGAGGACCTTGGGGGATTTGAAGGGGTTGGGGAGGGGAATGAATAGGTTATGCATGAGTTCACACCCCCCACTGTTCAGAGGGCAATCTGAAGACTGATGAGTGGACGTGACTTTCACAGCTTCCACTGACACTTCTGCAGGTGTGTGTGTGTGTGCCTGAAAGAACTGCGCTCACATTTCCACTAACACACACAGACCCTTATCTCCTCCCATCCGTCATGGCTTTGTTAAAAAGAAAGGCTGGTAAATGGCAGCCATGATGGATTACTCACTCATTTGGCATCTCACTCATTTGTGTGTGTCCGAGCGTGTACGTGAGCGTGAGACGGAAAGACGAGCACAGTTTATTTACTGTGCACCGAAGCAGCACGTTAGAGCGTCGCTGTTTCGGTCTGCTAACCAGCAAAGCAAATTAAGTTTCTCTTGTTACCACCTTGTATATGTTTGCTAGATATATTAGTTTTTGTGTCTTTTTAATGCATGTTTTTCCTCTCACCCTTTAGCCATCGGTAATATCTCCATTTACGTCATTAGATAAGCATCAGAAATGATTATCTCTCGTTGTATTGCAGTCTCAGACTGCGTGTGTTATCTACCTCAGGGCTGAACGAATCCATTATTGTGTGATTAAAAGAAGAGAATGTAA
>JBAJNP010004319.1:16896-32414 GCA_036877545.1 Yasuhikotakia modesta | reverse complement strand
CACACAGTAGTGAACACACACACAAACACAGTAGTGAACACACACACACACACACACACACACAGTAGTGAACACACAAACACCACACACAGTAGTGAACACACAAACGCCACACACAGTAGTGAACACACAAACACAGTAGTAAACACACAAACGCCACACACAGTAGTAAACACACAAACGCCACACACAGTAGTGAACACACACACACAGTAGTGAACACACACACAAACAGACACACACACACACACAGTAGTGAACACACAGTAGTGAACACACACACAAACAGAGTAGTGAACACAGACACACACACACACAGTAGTGAACACACAAACGCCACACACAGTAGTGAACACACAGTAGTGAACACACACACAAACAGAGTAGTGAACACAGACACACACACAGTAGTGAACACACAAACGCCACACACAGTAGTGAACACACACCAGGAGCAGCGGGCAGCTTTTCGTGCTGCGGCGCCCGGGGAGCTGTTGGGTGTTCGGTGCCTTGCTCAAGGGTCTCACCTCAGTTGTGGTTTTGAGGGTGGAGGAGAGCGCTGGTCATTCACTCCCCCCACCTACAATCTCTGCCAGACCCGAGACTCGAACTCGACTCGAGCCTTGTCTGTTTTGTCACATGCTGTGGTATTATATTACCTGTTGGGTCAGTTGTGGTCTACTGGACAGAGCGTTGGACTTGTAACAAGAAGGTTGCTGGTTCATCTGAGGTGCCTTTGAGCAAGACACCCAACCCCTCTTTGCTCCAGGTGCTGCTCTGGGTTCAGGGGCGTTCATGATATTAAGTGTGAGTCTTCAACTGTGTTGGATGGGTTATATATAGAGAAAAAATTCTAGGTATGGGTCATACTCATCAGATGAAGACTGAGTAGAAATATTACATTGAATCATGTAGTGCATCTTTATGCTAGTTGTATTTGGGTTAGGGTTAGCATAGCTTTTGGGTTTGCTTGCATTGTCTATTTTTATATACATTTAAAGAGGCTTTTATTGACTGCCAGCTTCACATCTTTGGGCTGCCATAGTGTAACTTTAAAATGATTTAAACTGCCAGCTATCTAGATGATGTGTTCTGTATGTTCTCTGGAGTACAAATCCTAAAGAACTCTCACATCTTTCACACTCATCTGCCCACATGCCTGCATGTCTGTGTCTCTCTCTCGCCATTTCTCCCTCTCGTCTCCTTTGTTAGGGGCTGCTGAGAAAGACAGGAAGTGATACAGAAGAACAAAATATTATGTGTACTCACACAATGGCCTGTCCAATCGTACTGACATACACACATATACACACAGATACATTTGCAGCGTTGGATTTATAAGGTTGAGCTGGACAAAAACAATTTGATAGTAATAACTTTATAGCAATAACGTTTTATAAAACCTGCTGCAGACACACTTTTACTTATCTGTCTAAATGGTTACATTGCTGTGAAAAGCTGAACCGGCAGGAAAGCAAAAAACCTGAAAAATAAATTAGGTTAACTTATTTCTTTGAGCATGAATTGACTGTGTGTGTGTGAGAGATGTAGTACAGAGCACAATGACTTCTTATTGATGATTTATAATATTTGTTTATTCCTGTTGTCATCTGTTTATCTGTTGATCTGAAGGATTCCATGCAAACTTTTGATTAACTTGACTGTACCGTCCCATCCCCCAATTTTTTCCCTATTATGTGATGTATAACCTGTTACAGTAACTGTTGTAGTCTATTCTAGCTTACAAAGGCCCTAACTCTGGTTTTCAGGGTAAAGCTACTGTAATAATGTATGAATAAAAATAATTCCATATGTGGTTTTGGAGCAGCGTGCAGATACAGAGTTAAAGAGTTGAAGTTCATCTGTACTGTAGCTCTTTAAATGTTTTTTGTGTGACTGAGGAACAGACTGAAATTAAATGTAAGTCATAGTTTACTGAAAACATCTGCTCTCAAGCTTTTTCTTTTCTAATAGTCATCCATTTTTGCTCCTGATTCAGTTTCAGAGAGCTTCTCCTACGCTCTTTTTCATTTGACTTTCTTTCCTGCCATTTTCTTTCTGCATTTTTCTTTCCTCACCCTCCCCGCTAGGCCAAACTTTCTGCCCTTCCTGGTTCACTTTCCCTAGATATCCCCTCTCTCACTCTATCTTTTGTTTATCCTTCCTGCTACTCAACGGGTGGGTGAGGCGTCTGAGAGCAATGTGACTTTCATACAGACGCTTCAGCATAATTGTTGTCAGATGATTTTTAGCAGTAGTTCTTCCAAAGACAGAAGTCTTTATCCATGGAAAGAGGGAGAAAAAGAAAAGAGAGGAAAATGTTATGGGTTGCTATGACAACAGAGCAGCAGTAAAGTAAACATAAGTGTGTGTTTATTGGTCAATGAGTTTCTCAGGAGGACATCGCAAAACACCAGCGGAAAAAAATTGTGTTTAAAGTTTTCATAAACGATTCTTATGTAACTTGTTTTGTTCAATTCAGTTTAACCCATAAGAACCCACGGTAACGGTTATGACACAACTTTTGATTATCGTTAGTGATACAGTCATCATTACTGATGTTATTGTGTTTGTTTAGATTGTAATCGTTAGTGACACAGTCATCATTACTGATGTTATTGTGTTTGTTTAGATTGTAATCGTTAGTGATACAGTCATCATTACTGATCATTATCATTATCCCAGATGCTGGGATTTTCTCCAGTCCACCTGAGTGCATTTAGGAAATAGATGGATAGATGGGGTGTGTTGTGCAAGGCATTTTTGTTAAAGCTACACATTTAAAATGTAGTCTTCACTTTCATATAAAAACATGAGCGTCTTGCATAATGTGATGAACGTCTGGTCTGGGAGCTGCCCATCTCCGTGATTTTACAATGTGCTGGCTTATGTCTAATATAAAGGATGTGTATTTCAGGGCACAGAGGCAGTAGAGGACTGTGTGCAGGGGGCGCTCTCCTCCCTCTACCCTCCTTTTGAAAGCACTGCTCCTCCTCTCCTCTCTCAGGTAAGACCATCCAATTCTCCTTACTGAACTTGTCCTAACCCTATAGAAACACACCCTATATGAATAGACCCCCAACCCTATACAAACACACCCTAACCCTATACGAACATACCCCCAACCCTATACAAACACACACCCTATACAAACATACCCCCAACGCTATACAAACATACCCTAACTAGATTGTTTGTATTGTACGTATTGCAGGTGTTCTCTGTACTGGAATCAACATATCAGCATGACAGTTTGAGGTATCTCCTGGATTTCTTCATTCCTGCCAAACATCTTTTGCACAGACTGCAGCAGCATGCATGTGTAAGTGCTCCCTTATTGCTTAGGCATGCATGATTATTAAATCAATGTTACTAACAAACCATTTAGCCGTAATATTAAACTATAGCTTGAATGTTAGAATTACATTAGAGTGGTACTTATCACCTAAAATGTAGATGCTGATAGTCACTGTGCACCACTTATTGCACCATTAATTTGTCTATAAAGTCAAATACAAACAGAAAGCATGTTTACAAGTAAAATGTTTCTCATTCACTCTGAGACTCTCTCACACTTACATAAACACAAGACACACACACACACATTCCCAGCCGACTTTGTTTTTATTGTCGCTATGAGAAGCTGCCAGGGACAAGAGTTTCAGTTTGAGTCATGATTGTAATTCTTACCATATGTGTGAGTATGTGACTGAGAAGCACTCAGGGAGTGTTTGCTTGAGAAGTGGGGGATGGGTAGACAGACATAACACTGAGGCACATTGAGAAAGAGGTTGAAGGAAAACTGAGGGGTTGTTACTGGGAGAAGGAATCATTCTTTAGTACCAAAAATATTTCTGTATCTTTAGAAATGGGAGGGAATGACATAAGAGGGTGGAGCATAAATTCCTCAGTATAATTTGATCATGATCCTGTGAGGGGACATGGGTCCGGGGGACCGTACACTCTCCTTTTAGATTTTGAGTTATGGGGTAAGTTGAGACTTTCCCATGGAGGAAATGTTAATATATGCAGTGAATGCAGGAGACATGTGACGCGTATAACCTGAAACTAATCTGAATTCGATATGTCAAGATGCAGACAAACATTAGGTGATGAACAGTGCTGCACTAAGGAAAAGCAACTGTTTAACAACTTTGTTACTGCTCCCAATCATAGGCAGCCTCATTTACACTATTAGTAATTTTCACACTCAGTAACAAGTATAGCTGTATCTTCCATATAAATCTTTTTTTTTCCCTAACTAGCCTTGACCAAGACAGGACATCAAGTTGGGCACTTAGTTTCTAATTATGTGCTTTTGCTCTAGGTGTCCTTTTTTATAAATTCTCATTTGTACAAAATCCAGCTCTACATAACTGTAAAATAAATGTTCAATTTGTTCTGACAGAGGTTGTGTTCATTTAGTATTTTTCCTTTTGTGAAGCATTGTGATACATTACGTATGTGAAGACTAGTATGGACAAGGTCTAAGCATTGACTAGGAGCATAAATTTGAATCTTAATATTTTATAGTGTTTAGTTGATGAGCCAATAAATGTTTTTTTGTGTAAGATGGGTGATAATTTGCAACTGTGTTAGATAGGATTTTTAACAAATGTTTTTTATCTTTAAGTCTCAGTATCTTGGCTGCCTCTTCTTGCACTCTGGCTGGCCTTTGTGCTTGGGAGAAAAGGTGGTAGTACAACTCTCTACTTTGGATTGGAGACTCCTGCGTACTACTGACTTCTACCTACAGGTGGTGCCCTTCTCAACACGTTGCCCTCGCCTTGCTCTTAAGTGTCTTGCACCTGGTGGGCGAAATGTACAGGAGGTTTTGGTGCCAGAATCACAGCATCCGCTAGTGTTCACTGCCGAGTGGCTACACTGTATCAATAAGGAGCGTGGCTGTAAAAGAGAAGGTAGAGTAAAATTTAGGCATACATTTTTGTCAGCAAGAAACCAGGGCCATAATGGTTGTAAATAATAGGGCCCTGTTTAACAATATCACAGTTGCTACAGTTCAACATATTTAGGAATATTTAGTTTTCACATATGTTCTGTTCTTTATGATGTGTAAAGTCTTAAATCTAACAAAACAGCTGATTGTGGTTCTATAAATAGTGGACTGTCTTTCATTCCTTAAACTTTCTTGTTGTTTAGGTGGAGGATGTTTGGACACCTGTCTGTTGAGTACATCGGATGGCATGGTCCGTATTCCATGGGAAGAGGTGGTCTATCCTAAACTCCTGCACAATCCCTCAGACCCACTCCAAGACAATCCTGACCAGTCCCACACATCAGGGGGTTTGGGTCTTGCCTGGGGTTCCTCCTCAGGAGAGCAGGATTCCTGGTCCTGGGATGAAGAAGATGACTTGCCTCCAGATGGGGGTGAAGAAGAAATTGAGTCTGCACTAGAACAGCTACGACGAAGCAGTGATGCTAACCTTGCAGGCGATGGTGCTGGAGATTATGTGGAGCTGCTAGAGCCACGAGGTGGACCAGATGGTGGTGCTGATCCTAAGCAGCGATATCTGGAGATGCATGGAATTTGTAAAACAAAAACACTACCTCTGTGTAGAAGAGGCAAAGCATTCCGGTTACGGAAAGGTCGGGCCAGAGGGTATGGAAGGACCGAACCTGGTGGAAAAGCTGGAGGTCTGGTACGAAGAAACAGTAGTAAGGATGTAGCTAGCTCTCAGCCTCTGCCTCGTGTCATTGATTTGGGTCGCGAGAGGAGGTGCTATCCCCCTTTCAAGGGCTATGATGAAGGTGAAAGAGATCCAGTAGGTCTGGAAAGTAGGACTCTTGGTGAAGACTGTCTGGCCAGAGAGAGGAGACCGGGAGTCGGAAAAGAGAGAGATGGAACTGGGTGTATGCTGCCTTGGGTGGAAAGCCAGAGAGAGGAGTGTTCCACAGATACTGATGATGTAGCAAAGAAGAAAGCAGAGAATCTTGAAAACGGACAGAGCGATCGACATCACATTTCACTGTTGAGTGATGGTACAACATTGGCCAGCACTTTAGAGAGTGGAAATTCCTCCAAAGGTGTATGTAATGAAGAAATCCCATTACCTGTTTGTAAAGAAACAGAAAACACTGACAAGCATTTAGCTGGTGGATCTGAGAAAAAGAAGACATTTCTCCCAAATTCTCCATTAAACAATGATGTGGAAAGCAAAAACAAACCCTCAGATGACATAAAAGATCAGAAGACAGATACAGTTCTGTCACCATCAGCTTCTGTGAGTGCGACAGGGGAAAAGCATGATGGGAAATCAGAGATGTGTGTTTGTCCCAGGGAAAAGGAAGTTAAATCTGGAGGATTCAGAGCACCCAGGTATGGTCATGAAAATGTTTACAGTTTTTAGTACACTATGTACAGTATGTATTTCAGTATGTATAGTTTCAAGTTCACAGAATTTGTTGATAAAATAAAACAGATGACATCCTCTTGTCTGTCCCTAGGAGGAAGAGGAAAGGCAAAAGAGGCAAAGGGAAAGTTAAATCAAATGGCCGTGTTCCACATAAAGGCAAAGTTGACCACACAACCTCAAAGAACCAGGCCAAAACAACACACTCCAGTAATTTACCCAAACCACACATGAGACCTTCTAGTCAATCAGATGAGAGTCTTCAGCTTTCAGAAGTTTGCAAAAGCCATGTAACAATCAATAACACAAAGATGCATGCAATGTCAGATGCCAAAGATGGCGGTAAGTTGTAATTGTTTCAAAGAATGTTTATTCAATTGTCCTTCTATCAAATTTGGAAGTCATTTGCTTGCTTATATTTAGTTATCTTCCCATTTAAATGTTTTGTAGAAAGACAGTCTGCCATATCCTGTCGAGAATGCCTTCAAAAGGAGATGGGACTGTCAGAATCTGCTGCTCACTTGGAGTTCAAACCATGCCCCCCTCGCCTTAAGGACCTTGATTTCAATCTCCTTCAGTCAGGAAAGCTGATGTTTACAGGTAAATGTGCATGGTCTTAATGCCTTTACTAACATTATTAAACATGCAGACATTTCTGATTTAGGTACTATGGACCGACTTGGCCGATCATTGGTTGTCACAGAAAGTCACAGCCCAGAAGATGGCTGGAACACAGATGAAATGATTAAAGTGTTGTCATGCTATTACACCATCAGCAGGTATGTTACTCAGTTCTTGAGATCATCACATCCTCACTTCAATTATTCTCTGTAATAATTAGGTCTCTGGAAAAAAGCAATATCTGAAGGAGAATGATGCTAATTGAGTAAAAGTTGGCCAGGGTCTCTTGTTGGTAAACTCTAGAGCATTTATTTGTGCAAATGCAGACCAGAGGGCACTATCTCATGACCTTTTCCTCTTCTTGGCTTCTGGGCATGTTCTGGAAAAATAGACCTATGGCCAGAGAGAAAGGCCTTACCGTGATATCAGACAGCCGAAAATCCCCTTTATCTGAGCTCTGCATCTCTGCACTAAAGGCCTTTAAGGTAGGATCCTGCATTTGCTTTTGAGTTTGGAAGGTGTTTTGCTTTGATTTTAACTGTTTTATCTGCTTGTGTGTAACAGGGACAAATGGCAGCAGCACTTGACTCGGTTCTTATACTAACAGAGGAACAAGATGAATCAAGTCAACTTTGTCTGGATGGAATAGAGGTGCATGTTTATTTAAAACATGCTGTGCAATTGTTTACTGAAACGATGACGTTGTTTTGGCATAGACCGACAGTGGCCAGTGTACAGACTAGAATGACTTAAAGAAAAAAACAACCAGATTAAGTTAATTACCTCACAAATGATTAGTGTTAAATTAAAAAATGTGTAAAGACACATATTTTATTAACCACGTTATAAAACAGCACAGAGATCTTAGCGTAGGATATAGCCTGTCTGCAGAGATTAATGGATTCAGATGGCTTCTCTGTCTCCCCAGACAGTTTATTCAGTTCCTGTGTGAAACATCACTCTGACTTGTGCTCAACCATCTCAGCAGATGATAGCATTAATTTGCAAATAACACTCATTAACCGCATTAACGCATGTTCAACTTTCCCTCTCTCAGGTGCATACAGTGCGAGGTACTGGGATCCTTCAGCAGTTTGTGGACAAGCAGCAACTGCCCAGGGAAATGGGTGGAGATTTTAACCACTCACATGCTGACTGGCTGGCCTTCAGGCTGGTATGTCATTACTTTGTGGTAGAGTTGAAAACACAAAGTAGTCACAAGAGAAAAGAAACTGTCCATTCTGCCTGACGCTCTTCTGAATGTTAAACTAGTAACTTTTTTTGAGCAGATATCTTTTAATAGTATTATGCACAGTTTGTTCTCTGTTTGAAAATGCTGTGTGTAAAATATTTCTGTAGCACATCTTACTTGAGTTTGATTGACTGCAGTACTGTAATGTTATTATCATGCATTAAATTAAATGTTTGCTTGTGAACACTGGCATTTACGGTTAAATACAGTTTGAGATGAATTATTTTGCTTTTCAGTGTTTTAAAACCCAGTGGATGGTATCATCTTTCAGTTGATAAAGTAAAAATGTGATCATTGATTAGAAATTACTGATGACTTTCAGTCTTGCAGTCATGCAGTCTTTCTAACTTTTTAGAAAGTCAGGAATTTGCCTGTTAAAATGACCTCTGCTGTACTGACAAAACAGTTACAAAAGCAAAAATCCTTTTTTAGGAGGATTTTTGCTCAAGTCCATGTGATTTTAACTTTTAACAACATGGCAAATTCTTGGTGTAGTAGCACATCACCCATGATCTTGACAAGAGAGACGCCAAGCAGAACTATTGTTTAATTAGGGGCTGTTTTTTGTGTGTGTAAACTGAGCACTTTGGGTAAATAGACTTTCCATAGGAATATTTTCCACAACAAAAAATCTTTACATTTGGAATCATACCCAGAAAAGTACCAATAAATGGAAATGTTTTGGAAAAGACCACAAGCCTGACATTAACATGCTTACACGCTGCTCTGCGCAGAGTCTGGAAGAGTTGACCGAGCGTTGTGGGAGCGCCCTCACTCTGCTGGGAGATGCACTGCAGGCTATGGACACAGAACCACTTCCTGACTGCATTATGGTACAGCAATACGTCTTAATCACCATTTTTGGACTATGTAATTTACACTTCTGTGTATGATATTTATTTTCCATGTACCCTAGATAGTAAAGCTGTCTTTTTGACTGGTTGGTTAGAATATTATATTTTGGTAATTCTGTTTCCACTTCTAGAACGTTCCCCTCAGTGTTGAAAAACACAGACAGTTGATGACAAGCATCCTCACCGACCAACGGCTGACAGAGCTTCAGCAGAGGGGTGGGACTTGGTTGGCAGGTCTGGCCAATGGCATGTCAGGGCTGGCTCAGAAATCACCAGACTGCAAGTATGAACAGATAAGATATAATATGTAACACTTAACATTCACTAAAATTGAGTTTTACTAGACATTTATTCATTTTCATTTAATGTGTTGAATAATGAAAAGTTAAATGAACACTATATGTATGTCTATTTGCTTTCTGTAGGGCTGCTTTGGCGGTGACCTCTAACCTGTATGAAGGTGTTGATGATGCGCTTCACCGGCTGGTGCGTCTGTCCAATCAAAGGGGCTGTGACCTGGAGGCTCTGAAGCGATTGGCTGGGCTTGTGAATAAATTGGACAAGGTAAGTGTGACTATGAAGACAGCAGAAAGATCTAGTATTTGAAAAGTGTCCATCAGACAACATTTAGGGATTATTATGGATGGACTGATAGAGAGATTAAAATGAGAGCTGAGGAAACTCAAGAAACATTCAGTAATTTATTCTCTTGCAATTAGATCAAATAAAACAAAGACTTATGATCGTATATAACTTAATATCATAATTTAATTTAAGTTAATTTAATTTATTTTTTCTGTGTTAAATTAGCTCCTGTGTGTAATGCATTAAGACTTTTAATAGATTTTGTACGATGTACAATATGATACTGTACAATATGAGATTTGGATGCGACCATGATGAACATGGCATGCATGAAAAATGTTTAGTATTTAAAAATAACCAGTGAATTGTAGTAATTATACCATGAAGGGAAATATTAGTCAGCTGTAATTTTTGTCATAACTGTGTTACAGCACATGTAACACACTTCTTTCTTTTTTCTGTGTGGTCTAGTGTGAACATGAGATACAGCAGGTGCAGGAACAGTTAGAGGACTATAAACACCCTCCTCTATCCCTCAGCAAACTATCTCTCAAACAGCACAAATTCAGGGGTTTTAGAGAATCTGCTATGGTGAGTGGGGAAGTGGTTTTATGTGTGATGCGTCAAGAAAGCGCATGTGAGAATCCAGTGACTGCATGCAAAGCACACTACACAAACAGCATCAGAAATAGGCCTACTGTCACGTCCATCACATAACTAGAAACCTTCCCTTCATTGCTAATTCTCACTGTAGCATATGTTGCTAATAAGTCCATAATCTAACAAAATTACAATAAGTAGTGTTAAAGCCTTTGCCCTGTTCGCTCTGAACACCACAGTTGACGTTTCAGAAGGGGGTGGGTGTAGGTCTTGAAAATAACACTTATTTGGAAACTAGCTGTGTATAATAACAACTCTAACTCTATGGAATGTCCCCGTTTAAATAGATAATGATAAAAGATGTGTACTTACATAGTTTGAGGACGAATTTGTCTGCATGAAGTCTTGTGGACTTCTTAAGTTCTTTGATTCATGTGTAGGAAATGTTTGGCTTTGTATTAGCCAGCAGTATTTATAGTTGCTTATAAAATCAATAATCTGTATGTCCTTGTTTACAGTAAATATGTATGTGTGTTTATAGGAACTTCACAGCGAGACCCTGGTTTTGCTGGCAGAAGTGGAGAGCTGGTCTGAGCTGAACTGGACTGGTTTTAGGACAGTACTGGACAAACTTCCTCCTATTAGGGAAAAAGTGCGAGACATGTCTCACACTCTGTCGGACTGCTGGACTCAACTGGACAACACACAGCGCCTGCTGTCCACACTCACTGAAGTAAAGCACACACGTGCACACACACATACTTGCATGATTCTTTACGAGGACTTCTGATTGTTTATTGTGGCATATGTCATTAAAACTAATAAGTGATACTAAGACGTAGCTGGTTTATAAACATAGATTTGACTGAACTGATGAAAACTTCAACACAATTGAATCATTTGAATAAATGGACATGAATTAAAAAAACAGTAATTTTACAGAACAAGAGTATAAATGGTTTGCAGTAATTTTACAGAACAAGAGTATAAATGATTTGCAGTAATTCCAATGAACCGATCATCCATAGCAATTTATAAAACCCTAAACATACCAACAATGGTTATCAGAACTGCCAAATGAAAGAGATGTTGTTTGTATTGTGGACTTTTAAAAGGAGATTTTGTAAGCAAAGCTCATTTCCATTGTTCTCCCCACAGGCATCACAGTGGTGTGACGTGGTCTCGTCTTCATCTCCTTCAGCTTTCTCCTCCTCTCCTCTCTCCTCCCTCCCCCCCATCCCTCCATCACGTTTCCAGGATGCTCGCGCTCTTGCACTGGATCTCGGCGGGGGGGCTTTGCTCGAACTCTGGTCTCAAACTCTGGAGCGTTATCAGAAAACACTGGTGCAATTTAAGAACCGAATCCTGCAAGCGGAGAGGGGCCCCTCAGTGGCCCAAGGTCAGGAGCCTGACTCGGGTGGTCGTGGGAGAACTTCTGTCCCCAGCACATCCAGCTTGGGGGAGTTAGAGGGGGAGACAGAGCCAGATTGGAGCCCTGGGGCAGGTGGAGAGGGGAGCATACAGTCCTGGGGTTCACTGGTGTCCCTCTTCCGGCCGCAGAACTGTTCAACGCTGAAGATCGGGGAGGAGAAGAAAAGTGCTGGAGGAGGGAAGTTCCTGCAGAACCTGCTGCACGCCGGCAAGAAAAGTGTGAGAATCTGATTACAAAAATCCTCTGTAGAAAAGCAGAGGATTATATATATTTTTGGATTTCATCAAAGAGAAATTTGTAAAAAAAATAATGACCTTGGTCTTTGTCCATTCTGCAGCCCACAGATGCCCCCCTCCCTTCCAAACCCCCCCGTAAGCGTCATCCCAGTTTTGACCTACAGGCTCTGCTTGCCCCTCGCCGTTCGGCGGCCGTGTCTAAACCTGCGGAGTCTGCACCGGGTCAGTCCTCACCGCTGTCCTGGCTAGGTCGCCGGGCGCTGACAGACCCTGTCCCGGGATGGAGGGATTCTGCTGGAGGCGGTGGAGTGCTCATTAGGGGTGTGGAGGTCAGCAGTAAGGAAGTGGCAGATCATACAGGCTTGAGCCGCCAGCACGTGCTACTAAGCCGCACTGAAAGAGAAACCGGGGCGGAGAGAGTCGGGACGACCGCACAGAGGTGTGTTTGTTCCCACCAACCCTAAAACAACCGTCAGCAGTGCTGCTCTCTGTATTAGAATAAAACAATTCAAGAACACTCTCAAAAATTAGGTAATTAAAAACGAGACAAAATCAATGCACGATCAACCAAGATTTAACAAATAGTACAGACAAGTACAAAAAGAAGAACAATAAACTGGTTAATGTTATGAATGTTAATAAAATAACAGATATCTATATAGTTATTGTTTATGTTGTGAACGGGCTTTTACACAATGTCTTCACTCTTGAAATTGGTTTTGTTGCGCTGCTAAACCTGTCTGTGGAATAGAAATCCATGAGGTGGAGCGTGTATGTGTGAAATCTTCACTGTCTCTGTACCAGTAAACTGTATTTACACTGGTGCCGGCTGGTGAGCACAGAGCGGCAGTACGTGGCTGTACTTAAAGGTGTGGAGGAAAATTATCTGCCACTCCTGGAATCCTCAGATGCTCCATTGGGACTGAGAGGGAAAACAGAGTCACTGTTCTGTAACTGGAAAAGCCTCTGTGCTTTCCACTCGCAGTTACTCCTCCCGGCCTTGGAGGGCGCTCTTACCCAGACACTTCAACAGTTTGACTGCTTCAGTAAATTTGTGAGTTACAAAGTTAGAGGTTAACTCACTGTAGTCTGTCATAAGGAAATGGTGAATTATGTTCTGTGAAACGGGAGGTAGACTGACCAAAAGCTCTCCCCCACAGAAGGATCAGTTTCTTCTGTATTCCCATTACATCCATCTGAGACCTGAGACAGATGCTGTGTTGATCAGTCAGGCTGCTGACTTCTTCAGGGTGAGATTCAACAGCTGTTTAATTCATCTACCATCTTCTTTGATCACCAACCACTGCATCATGTAGAACTGAGCACAAATACATTCTTTTTTCATCTGTTAAAACGGTCCTTTCAGACATACAATGAGTTATAACTATCATTTAATCAGTCTCTTTTTCCCTCTCCCTCTCTTTCCCCATGCAGTCAAAGCTGTCTTCCTCTCTTGTTCCTGCCCCTCCATTTCCTCAGTGTCTTTCAGCTCCCATTCAGAGGCTGGGACAATACTGCCAGACACTAGAAGAGGTGGGAGGTCTTAATCCCACCTCTGACTCCGCCCTTTTCATTCTAAGACACGTGCAGCAACACGGAGAGGACCTGCGAGCCAGTGACCTCATCACAGGGTGTCCGGTGAGAATCTACATACATCAAATTGAATTGTGTATGTTTGCTCATTTTAAACAGGGAAGTGGCACCACAGTCAGCTAATCGTCCAAAAGATTGAGCAACGCAGCTGCCCATGTTTTAAAGGTTCATTTTTATACATGGTTTAATTAATGAAACTAAAACTATATACCTACACATGAATTCTCACTCTAATTGTGTTGATGTCTCTCTGCATCACATGTCTGATGTCACATGTCACTTGTCTGTATGTATGTGACAAAATGTGCTTTATAATGCAATGAACATGTTTTTTTATACTAATTTTTCATACAATAGTGTAATTACTGTGGAAACATTTCAACAAAGGATTATGGTTACAGCTACATACTATCCCTTACTTCAAGTTTTGAGTGAACTTTCCAAAGTCTGCTAAAGGGACGATTCATCCAAAAACAGAAATGTGCTAAGAGTTTGTTCACCCTCAGGCCATGCACTGTTGTTTTTAGGTGAACTGTGCCTTGAATAAAGACAATCACTATTGGACTATTAGATGTTTATTTCTGCTGTGTGTTTTTGGAGTCTGTATGTAGATTTAACACACAGTTTATATCTGTTTCTGTAATAAAGGCTCATGTTTAGAACTGGGAGCTGGTGAACACATTTAATAAAGTATAATTAATTAACAAACTTAACTAACTTAACTAGAGAGGAAGTTCCTGTGAGACTCACACTTTCAGTCCTTACAAAGTTTGTGTGTGCATGTGTGTGTGTTGTTGTGTGCATGTGTGTGTTGTGTGTCTGTTGTTTTGTGTGTGTGCGCATGTGTGTGTACGCGTGTTGTGTGTGTCTGCGCATATGTGTGTCTGTTGTTTTGTGTGTGTGCGCATATGTGTGTTGTGTGTGTGTGTGTGTTTGCATGCGTGTGTGTGTGGCAGATTCCTGTAGCAGAGCGCGGTGAGCTGCTGCGTCAGGGTGAGTTGTGTGTGTGCAGTGGAGGCAGGAGGAAGAAGACGGGTGTGAGAAATGTCTTCCTGTACCAGAACTTCATCATCTTTACTAAACACAAAACTCCCAACACAGGGAGCAGTGTGTTCAGTTTTAAACACAGCATAAAGGTACACACAGCTTTACTTAGCATTTTGTACACATTGTTGTTTTTATGCACAAACATATGTATATTTTTCATCTTTTATCCATAATAGTTTTAAAGGTTATGTAAATTTCATGTATGAGTATAGTGGGATTTTCTGCATCTATGTCCGTAACGAGGGACGCCCTGTGTTTCTCAGCCTAACCCTAACAGTTAAACACTCATCTGTGACTGTATGCATCTAGATGAACAGCAGTGCTTTACTGTCACACGATTCATTTATTCTTTCAGGTTTCATCACAACTTGTGCACAGAACCACAAGAATGTACTGACAAAACATTCTGTATGATAAGTGGTGTGGTGTTTGAAGGTAGTGTCATTGCCTCTCTACAGACAGGCGACATGGGTCTCACTCAGAGTGTCGGTGGTGACGGACTGAGGTTCGAGGTGTGGGTTAGACAGGCATCTCGCACCAGGGACTGTCTCACTCTCCAGACGTGCAGTGTGCAGGAGAGAGAGGCGTGGACTCATGACATTGCACAGCTGCTCTGGACACACGCCATGCACAATACCGGTCAGAACCTTTAACCTGCCATTCATAACAAGTTAACGCTTTCTATTCTGTTTTTACATGATTTAAAGCTGTACTAACATTCTAATAACAGTAATGCAGTTTTGGTGAATATGTACTGAATCATTAATTCACTACTAAAGTCACTACAACTCATCACTACAACTCTCCTTATAGCGTCACTACAACTCTCCTTATAGCGTCACTACAGCTCTCCTTATAGCGTCACTACAGCTCTCCTTATAGCGTCACTACAGCTCTCCTTGTAGCGTCACTACAGCTCTCCTTATA